>CM076583.1:953379049-953558493 GCA_034641835.2 Pinus albicaulis | reverse complement strand
TGGTCCAACGTCGCATTGTGACAACAATTGTCTCAATGTTTAAATCAATTCCCTTGGGTTCACCAATTCCTTTGGTTTATAATATTAAACCCTTGTATCAATATCAAAATCACCCATGGCCAACCATGGTCATACTTGGCCCAACGTCGCATTGCAACAACAATTGTCTCAATGTTTAAATCAATTCCCTTGGGTTCACCAATTCCTTTGGTTTATAATATTAAACCCTTGGGTTTATTAGTTCTTTTGGTTTATAATATGAATAATCGATCAATGTCATCCATGATAAAATGTCACATTCTGACAAATATTGTCTCAATATGAAAATCACCCATGGCCAACCATGGTCATAGTTGGTCCAATGTCGCATTGTGACAACAATTGTCTCAATGTTTAAATCGATTCCCTTGGGTTCACCAATTCCTTTTGGTTTATAATATGAATAATCGATCAATGTCATCCATGATCAAATGTCGCATTGTGAGAACAATTGTCTCAATGTTTAAATCAATCCCCTTAGGTTCATATCCCTTGGGTTCACCAGTTCCTTTGGTTTATAATATTAAACCCTTGGGGTTATTAGTTCTTTTGGTTTAAATGAATAATCGATCAATGTCATCCATGATCGAATGTTTCGTTGTGAGAACAATTGTCTCAATGTTTAAATCAATCCCCTTGGGTTCACCAATTCCTTTGGTTTATAATATTAAACCCTAGGGTTTATTATTTTTTTTTTGTTTATAATATGAATAATCGATCGATATCATCCATGATCAAATGTCACATTGTGACAAGCATTGTCTCAATATGAAAATCGCTCATGTCTGACCATGGTCATAGTTTGGTCGAACGTCTCATTATGACAACGATTTGTCTCAATGTTTAAATCAATTCCCTTGGGTTCACCAATTCCTTTGGTTTATAATATTAAACCCTTGGGTTTATTAGTTGACCGAACGTCGCATTGCGACAACAATTGTCTCAATGTTTAAATCAATTCCCCTGGGTTCACCAATTCCTTTGGTTTATAATATTAAACCCTTGGGTTTATTAGTTCTTTTGGTTTATAATATGAATAATCGATCAATGTCGTCCATCATCAAATTGTCTGAATATGAAATCGGCCATGGCCAACCATGGTCATACTTGGTCCAACGTCGCATTGTGACAACAATTGTCTCAATGTTTAAATGAATTCCCTTGGGTTCACCAATTCCTTTGGTTTATAATTTGTTGGGTAATGGTTTTCCCTTGGGTTCAACAATTCCTTTGGTTTATAATATAAAAGCCTTGGTTTTATTAGTTCTTTTCGTTTATAATATGAATAATCGATCAATGACATCCATCATCAAATGTCACATTCCGGCAAATATTGTCTCAATATGAAAATCACCCATGGCCAACTATGGTCATGGTTGGTACAACATCGCATTATGACAAAAATTGTCTCGATGTTTAAATCAATTCCCTTGGGTTCACCAATTTGTTTGTTTTATAAGTTTTTGGGTAATGGTTTTCCCTTGGGTTCACCAATTCCTTTGGTTTATACTATTAAACCCTTGGGTTTATTAGTTCTTTATGGGTTCACACACTTGGACAAGGGTTAATGCGATGTTCACAAGGTTTTTGGGTTCACACTTGGAGCAAGGGTTAATGCGAACGTCGCATTGTGACAACAATTGTCTCGATGTTTAAATCAATTCCCTTGGGTTCACCAATTCCTTTGGTTTATAATATTAAACCCTTGGGTTTATTAGTTGGCCCAACGTCGCATTGCGACAACAATTGTCTCAATGTTTAAATGAATTCCCTTGGGTTCACCAATTCCTTTGGTTTATAATATTAAACGCTTGGGTTTATTAGTTCTTTTGGTTTATAATATGAATAATCGATCAATGTCATCCATCATCAAATTGTCCACCGAGTATGAAAATCACCCATGGCCAACCATGGTCATATTTGGTCCAACGTCACATTGGGACAACCATTGTCTCAATGTTTAAATCAATTCCCTTGGGTTCACCAACTCCTTTCGTTTATAATATTAAACCCTTGGGTTTATTAGTTTTTTTGGTTTATAATATGAATAATCGATCAATGTCATCCATGATCAAATGTCACATTCTGACAAACATTGTATCAATATGAAAATCACCCTTGGCCAACCATGGTCTTAGTTGGTCGAACAACGCATTGTGACCCAACAATTGTCTCAATGTTTAAATCAATTCCCTTGGGTTCACCAATTCCTTTGGTTTATAATTTGTTGGGTAATGGTTTCCTTGGGTTCACCCGATTCCTTCGGTTTATAATATTAAACCCTTGTGTTTCAATAGTTCTTTTGGTTTATAATATAAATAATCGATCAATGTCATCCATGTTTTAAATCAATTCCCTTGGGTTCACCAATTCCTTTGGTTTATAATTTGTTGGAGTATTGGTTTTCCCTTGGGTTCACCAATTCTTTTGGTTTATATTAAACCCTTGGGTTTATTAGTTCTTTTGGTTTATAATATGAACTAATGACAACAATTGTCTCAATGTTTAAATGAATTCCCTTGGGTTCACCAATTCCTTTGGTTTATAATTTGTTGGGTAATGGTTTTCCCTTGGTTCTATTTTTAATTCTTGCAGTTTATAATATTAATGCTTGGTTATTCTTTGATTTTATAATATAAATAATTGATCAATGTCATCCAGGGTTTGTTAATTTCTTAGATTTTTCAGTTTAAAATACTAATTCTTAGCGTTTATTAATCGTTATTGTTTATAATATTCATCCGTTAGGTTTATGATATTCATCCGTTAGGTTTATGATATTTATCCGTTGGGTTTGCTGATTCCTTTGCTGTATAATATTAAACCCTTGGGTTGATTAGTTCTTTTGGTTTATTAATCTCTTGTGTTTTTATTTTTGATCCCTTATGTTTATAATATTTATCCCTTGGGTTCACCAATTCCTGTGGTTTATAATATTTAAACCTTTGGTTTATGATGACATTGGGTTTGTATTATTAATTATCCCTTGGGTTTATTAATATCTTCACTTTAAAATATTAATTGTTAGGGTTTATTAATCTTTTAGGTTTTTTGTTTTTAAATTTTGTTTCATATGGTTTATTACTCTCTTGAGTTTAATAATGATTATTAGTAATATTATAATATTATAATAATATTATTAATGTATAATAAATATTATTAATATATTATTAATATATTATTAGTTTTTCTGGTTTATTAATAATATAACCATCTATGATATTAATATATAAATAAATATTAAAATATTAAATATTATTTTTATTATTTTTATGTTAATAAATATTATTATTATATATTATATATATTTCAAGATAATTTATAGTATGTATATAGTTAATATTAATAATATATTAATAGATATTTTTAATATATATTATTAATACTTATTATAATATAAAAAATATATATAATATATTTTTGTATATATTAATAATATTATAAAATTACTAATATTCATTATAAATAAATATTCAAATATTTATTAATAATGATTATTTCTAATATTATAATATTATTAATATATATTATTAATAATATATATTAATAGTATTATAATATTTTAATATTTATTTAGTAATATTAATAATATTTTAATATTACTAATTATAATTATAAATAAATATTGAAATATTTATTAATAATGATTATTAGTAATATTATAATATTATTAATATTATATATTATAAATAAATATTCAAATATTTATTAATAATGATTATTAGTTATATTATAATATTATTAATATTCATTATTAATAATAAATATTCATAATATTATAATATTTTAATATTTATTTAGTAATATAAATAATACTATAATATTACTAATAATTATTATTAAGAAATATTAGATTATAATGTTACTGATAATCATTATAAATAAATATTCTAATATTTATTAATAATGATTATTAGTAATATTATAATATTATTAATATATATTATTAATAATATAACCAACTATGATATAATATATATTATTAATATATTATTAGTTCTTTTTCTTTATTAAAAATATAGCCATGTATAATATATTAAATTATTATATATTATTAATATTTTTTTATATTAATATATATTATATATATTTCAAGTTAATTTATAGTATGTATATAGTTAATATTTTTAATATATTAATAAATATTTTTAATATATATTATTAATATTTTTATAATATTATTAATATATATAAAATATTTTTTGTGATTTTAATCATAATTTATATATTTAATATATTATTATTCTTATTAATATATAATATATATTTTTCAAGTTAATATAATAAATTTATTATATATAATATTTACTTATTGATATATAAATTAATGTGATGGGTAGTGGATATAGGCCTATCGGCGTATATCAACCACATTGGTAAATGTGGTTGTAAATCTATTTTATATACGCCTATCGGCGTATATCAACCACATTAGTTTTTACTAATGTGATTGTGCTAGTTATTATAACAACTCTCTTATTGTTATTGTTCACAACCGTAGCGACATTCTACAGGAGCTGCTAGTATATTAAGAATTGTTTGTACAGTTTCCTGCCCTAACTTGGACAATTAGGTGTTCCACATAATCATTCCAATCTCCGAGTGAACTTGTGTGTGATTCATGGTTCAACATTATATGTTAACGCGTTGACATTATTGTAATTTTACAATTCTGACAAGGTATTGCACTATCAAACTAAGTGTACATGCATTAAAATGTGTTAAACACATTATCCAATATGTCAATGCATTCTCCAACGTGTATGCATTACGATGGCTCTTCATGTGTTGGAATATAGTTTGTGTTGAGACCTGTGGTGAGACCAACGTTGCTCGAAGCACAGACGTTGTTGAGGAAGCGGGGATGTGGAATCGTCATTTTTCAAAATAGGAATCAAAGTGTATCAAAAGGGTATAATATATCGCATTTATATTTAAAAAAATAGATATGGAAAAATTATAATTTATACATAAATTGGGATATATATGGCATCCATTGTACATTAATGATTAAATATTCAAGAATCAACCATTTAGATACCTCAACCATCTAGAATATAGATTCTTGTCCTCTTATCTAGCCTTTTCCTCTACCTTGATTGTCTAGGATATTAGTCAACATTGCAAAATTTTGATCAAACTACCTAATCATTAATCCAAGCCTTAAAATATGATATAAAAATCTTTGCATGTTCAATGATTTTGACTTCATTGAAAGGTATTTTTTTGCTAAATGCATGACAAAGGAGTTCAACAATTAACACCACCAACACTAGAGTACATATAGGGCTTGGTGCTCTTGATTAAATGACAACCACATACCCTCATACATGATATAATATAATGAAATGCCACAATTCCATTGATCCTGAATTCCTGAAAAATGTTAAGTCTGTTGAAATTTGAATAAAATATGAAATTCTATTTTCTTCATAAAAATTGAATATTACCATGAGAGAGAATCTAAAAAGCATACAAAAAACATCAAGGGAGAACCTTTGGAGTGTCCAAGAAGTCCCACCCCAACATAAGTCAAAGAAAAAAGAAAAAAATAGAACCTTGTGGAATCACCCATCTATCTTGGAATCTGGTTGGGATCCATACGGATCCGTGCATGGTCCATTAAGGATCCATCGTTGGATCCGAGGTTCAGAAATGTGGAACCGTGAATAGGGCCAACACGGTTTTGAATTTCTAGGAATTGCCAGCACGATCTGCGGTTCTCGATTTCTGAACCATATATTTGAAAATGGATTCATACAGAATGCAATTCTTGGTTTGGATCCTTGTGGGGGGCTCGTTTCTTGCAACTGGATGAGAACAAGCGCAACATATTGCAGTCATGAACTCAACATACAAGAATGGATCCAATGCATATGCATTACAATGGCTCCAAAATATATGCATTGCAATGGCTCTTCATGTGTTGGAATATAGTTTGAGTTGAGACAGAGCGATAATGTATTATAGCGGTGAACTCATCGTACATGCATTACAATGGTTCCATCATATATTCATTACAATGGCTCCAACGTATATGCATTACAATGGTTCTTAATTTGTTGGAATACAAACTGTGTCGAGACAGAGAGGCAGTGTGCTCGAAGCTACCATGTTGAGCTTCAATTTCAGAGGCATGCTTATTAAGCGGCCACGAGGTAAGGGTTGGCCTACTCTACCGGGGTGTCTTTTTTTTTGGATGATTTTGTGTTAAAGATGAGCATCAACTGCGTGGAAACATTTTGTGTACTCTGTCTCTTGTGATGAATAGAATCTATGTGAAGAAGTCTGGAGCTGTTTTGAATGGTGTACATGGTGTTTTTTTTTCTGGACTTCAATATGTTTGGATAAAACTTTCTTTCCATGCATCTGACACACTTAATTATATCATGATGGTGTACATTATTCATATGGAAAACTTAAAACATTAATTATATCATCAACATTATATTGAAAATTATAGTTATGGATATTATAATCACTCGTGGTGTTATATTCTCATTATAATATATTAGAAAAAAAAAAAATTCCACGTTTTCTAACACTGTAGCTGTAACGAAACCAGCTTCCAAAATAGAAGAAAACAAAGATCAACGCCTTAGAAATCAACAACTTCGAGGGGACAATCTCCTTTACATTACATAAATGAACAATTCTTGGATGCTCAGATGAGAAAACCTCCTTTCTATATATAGTATTCCATGGGGTCACAATATAATCCTAGCCCACCTAACAATAATAATGTAAGAGCAGAATAATAACAATATGGGGACTACATGGGCACAACAATAAAAGTAAGGGGGTTGTACTAACAATAAAAATAAGGAGATACACTAGTATTATAGGTACCTAAGATGCCCTTTCCCTTCAAACAAGTGTTTTCCTCAATGTTTGATTATTTCTGGATGCTTCTGTAAAAAATTCACATCCTCCCCTATGGAATATTCAGTGGGTAAGTTCTTCCACTTGATGAGATACTCTGAAATTGATTGATTTCGTAGCCGTCGAGTTCTTGTTTCTTTGGCTGTGTCAAGTTCCAATATTATTTTCCTTCCTCGTCAAGTTGTCAAAATATTATCTATGTTATATGTGAATTTGGGCATCATCTCCCAAGACTTGGTCAAATTCGGCATCATCCCTCAAGACCAATGAATAGGGTATATCATCCCCTTAATTCAATTTCTATATGCCCAAAGTGAAGAAATTCCATTGATGGCTTCAATTGTGAGATTTCCAGGGTTTGAAGTATAGATTATATGACCCATTGACTCATCAATGCTCCTCTGTAAGGGCCAAAATATGTTGCACTGCACTTACCTCCATGCAAAGGTGCACTGCAGTGCACTTCTCGACACTCAAGGGTGTGTTGGTCTCGTGTGAGTGAAATCATGATTGCTCCTGGAATATCCACATGTCTAGTCCCTTCTAGAAGAGATCATAGGTTATACATCGAATACAGGTGTTCATCCATCACCTCTAAACTTGGAAACATGTCTCACCTATTATTAGAAGGCCATTCAATTCCATTTATTGAGAAACTACCATCAATTTCTCTATAAATTGAGCACTCATCCAAGTGATAGGGAGGAATAATTTTTGTATTGTTATGTTGTTGGATTCTCGATTGATGAGAGCCGGAAATATTGTTATGTTGTTGAGATGATGCTTGATGTGATGGGGATGGAATGAAGTTGGAGCAGGTTGACAATGAATCGATCTATGGGTTGTAATATTCTCCTCATACTTTCTTAATAAAGGTATTTGTTCATTTTCTCATGTGTATGCTTATATCTTGTGAATTGCATTCTCAATTGTGTACGTATTCTTAGATATAATTGTTTCTATTTGGTTAAGATAACTAGATACTTGTATATTTGTATGATTTTTTTTATTCTTTGTCTTTGATTACAAGAATCGATCTAGCGTCTTTAGTTGGATTGAGAGTGACGGAAACAACAACAAAAGGAGAAGGAGAGTGAAACGATCACAGTTAGGCTTCTTTCCTTTCCGTCTATCTATTTGTCTTAGAGAAAATAATAGTTGTATTTCTTTTGTTGTTCTGGGTGAAGGAAAACCACCCTCAGAGAATCTAATTTATCCCTAGATTAGAATTCCATATAACAATTTGGTGACTCCACTGGGGAGAATTCATCATTCCTGGTGTTTCTGTCTCTGTTCACCATCATCAGTAGACTCTACTTTCTTTTATCAATAATTTAAATGATTGTTTTTTCCTTAGAAGTGTGTTTAGCTACTTGTTTCCCAAACTTAGTTATGCCCAATGCACTGTTGGTCAGGGTATAGTGCCCTGCAATGCACTGTGTTCCATTTAGGGGTGCACTGCAACACACTGTCTGCCCTTATAGGGTGTGTTTCCCCCTTAGCCAACCAAATTCCATCAAAATTTGTCTTTTCTTTTAGTTTCAGCCATTTTTTTGTTGTATTCTCATATGTCGGATTGCTCGTAGAGACCTGTAAACATTCCTTGTTCTTACTCCTTCAAAAAGTTATTTGTTCAATGTTTCATTAGCTTTTTTTCTTTATCATTGGTGAATTAAACTGAAAGTAGTTAATTTTGCATTAGATCAGTTTTTTTTCGAAAAGGAAATTGTTGTTTCATTCCTCCTTTCCTATAGGAAAATTGTAGTTTCATTCTTCATTTTCCTAAGAGAAATTGTTGTTTCATTCCTCGTTTCAAAAAAAAAACATTTGTTTGATTTATTTTTGCATTTAGTTTCTGTTCACTCATTCACATTAAAGGAAATTGAAAATAAATACATGCATGTGCATTTAGATATTGTGTGTGTTGCATAGGAAGAAGCTAGGGAAATCTTCATTTAGTTTGTGCTCTTTGTTGTATGCTCAAAATCCAATTTCTCTTTCCCCTTCGTAGCTAATATTTTCATTGAAAAACTGAATTGAAAAGTTTGCTTCTCATTTAGTTTTTATTTTAGGAATTTCCCACTACATCATGCTGTGAACCTTAAAGATAAACTTTTAAAAAATATCAACATAAAATTAACCTCAATCAACCTAAGAAAGCATTGTAACATTAAAGATAACACTTAGAAGGTCTAGGCTAAAGATGTGTTCCGACGTTGTTAAACATAGAAGTTCTTGCTGACTTGTCTCTGATACATTCCGAATGTGACATCCCACTCCATGTACTTAAGTATATCAGAGTTCATCCATGTACCTTTGGGTATATAGGCGGTGTTCTAGTACGAAAGGTATAAAGGGCTACTCTCACTATGCGGTTTCACATTAGACATTGTTAATATGGACTTGGGCCTCCATGTACCTTCGGGTATATTTGGGAGGACAAATTTAGGTTTCTTACCATCCATAGATAACTGATTAGGCCACCTTGTAACTTGTGATACACTGACCACAAAATTTGGGAAGATTTCATGTCCATACTTCTTGGTTCACCAGGAAGTATTCTGCAGTTAAAAATTACTTGGTAAACCTTTTTCCTAGTATTACCCTTGTATTTGTTTTTTTTTTCTTTTGATAAAATCAATCAGTCATTGTGGAATAAGAACATCTCTTTCCATGTCGTTCGTGTAGAATAGCACTTAAACCACCTTTACCACCGGAAGCCATTTCTGGTTGGCGAAGGCGACCTCGTTCTACTAAAACCAATACCATCAATACCTTTGGTTCGTCATCTTAAACTCATCTACCAAAGTCATCTCGAGTCGTTTATACACATCTTGGTTTATCCACTATAGTCAAAACGGAGTCCTCACAACTACCTGTGGACACTATCCATCCAATCAATGAGACCATACCTCCTGAACCCAACGTTGTTCAACTGGAAGTTGATCTGGATCCCATCATTCTTTCACAAGAACAAGTCGAGAAACTGGAAGCATTTCATGTATTGGTCGTTCCACAGTCAATCTTAGCCATTGAGTCTTCCATCTTGTTGTGCAGCAAACCACCCGAAATATATCTCGGGCCTGATGGTGAAATTATTCCACTTGGTTTGATTTTGATTGAGGAAATGCCACAAGATGAAACACCCTCAACTCCAACTCATTTTGGGGCGGATCTTTATCTTTATGAGTCTTTTCCTAGATTGACTTACACTGCTTATTTGGATCGTGTTTCAATTCAATTTCCCATAGATCCTATAAGGTATACTCTAGGTCGTATAACAATGGCTAAGTCAACATCTGTGGTTGTACCATCTGTTATAGTTGCGACAACATCTATTGTTACTACTTCGTCGATGTTTACCACATCACCCGAGTCATATCTTTATGGTTGTCCTTCCGTCCCACCAGGTTACTAATCATTATATGGGACCTACTCTGGTGCATCCTCAAATCCACGGACTTCACCCATGCCAGCTTTTGGTATTTTATCTGGTACATATATAATGAGTATTGAACGGCTTGATCCTTTATATACATCTTCAGTGCAACATCAAGCTGGTCCATCTAGGTATATTCCATCCAGTGCAATCCCAACTGGACTCCCACAATTTGGAGAACAATATTTTCCATATTATTATACACCTCATGTTGGGGGGAAACATATGGTAACCCATTTTGATAGTACTCCATCTTTTAATGGTCACCCAAATGTTGGAATGGTTGTTTGTTAGTGGCAGCCTATCCTCCCCGTTCAACCACAAACGATTGTGCATTAATATCAATCGGTTCAACTTGTTGCACTTACATATACTCCACTTGTTAATACTTAATTACCCCTCCTATAGGCTTATATTGTTGTAGCTCAACCATCTCAGGCGGGTCCTTCAACCCATTAGCCTCAACTTTTGGGCCCTCAAACTCCAACTCCTTCGGCTAGTTTACAACAACCACCTGTATCCGGAATCTTTCATTCAGAAGATGGATTACCCTTTTATGGGATGTCATAGACTCCTACTGGTATTGCCTTTTCATAATTAGGTCCAATCTATTCTATTTTGGGCTATAATATTGGTGGGTAGTCTCCTTGGCAGCCACAACTGCAAATGCCACAACAATAATTCCAACAACAAACATCTTACCGAGGTCTTGGTCAACAGATCCATTAAACGTTTGGTCATCAAAATAATCCATATCTAGGTTAACAGTAAAAAATTCCTTATGCTGGTGCTCAAAAGAATGTTACCCAAGCAATTCCATCATATCTTGGCTATGCTCAACCTAACTTGAATCGACAGTTGCCCTTTGTCGCAACTTTAGAATTACCTGATTTAAACTCACTTAGCAATGACCCCATCATCTATCCTCTTTGGAGGTCGGTGATACCACATAAATTACCTTCCGACATTCCTAAATTTAATGGAAACCCTGGAGAAGACCCGTCAACACATGTTATGACTTATCATTTGTGGTGCTCATCCAAATCCTTAAATGACAACTTTGTCTGACTACATCTTTTCCAACGTACGCTCATTGGTCTAGCCATGAAGTGGTACATTGAACTACCACGAGCTTCATTTGATAACTTCATAGCCCTAGCCACTACATTCTTAACCCAATTCCAGTGACCCATATGATATGAAACTGGAACGGAACTGCAGACCAACTTTAAACAGAAAACTGCTATTCACATCTCTGATCATATTCATGAGTGGTGTCATCGTCGATGAATTGTCAAAACATGTGTTCCTGATCATATCCTCATTGAGTGGTTTGTTAAGTCCTTAATTCCATCTATCACCGAGGATGTAGTTAAATGTGGCATTATCACTGAAGAGCAGGTCATTTCTCATTCCCAATACTTAGATTTGATTTATACACAGTCTAGAATGCTCTATGAGAAAATTCCAAATGCATCGTGATCAAATTTTACTATTCCTCCTCCATCTAAGGACTCTCATGTTAGCAACAGTATGATCAGTTCTTAAAATACTCATAAATATACTACATCTTATCCTGCACCTTCTTCTGAAATTCATGTCGTGTCATCTAACAAAGGAAAAAGTGACAAGCAACCCGAAAGCAAGAAAAAGGTGAAAGTAAAGAAAAAGAAAAATTCAACCCCGCAGGAACGATCATCTAATCAAAAATATGGAAATAATTGGAAACCTCATTACCCTTTCTTGATAGATAATGAGGAGCACTTTGTTCAAGACTCTCCTCACCGCGCCAAATTCTCAAAATTTCTTAAGACCTCGATTGCATCTGTTGTGTTTACAAATCCTTTTCTGAATCTAGACACAAACATGGTTGTTACAGATCCCGCTTCTCGTTCCCAAGTGTTTATGCTATATGTCACAAAGCAAAAAACTATTTTTTTGGTGTCTACGCGAAATAAATATTATGGTAGTCACGCTACTGATCAACCTACTACCTCAACCACGAATCCATCTACTGAGTCAATTCTGCTCTTGCTAAGTTAACAATAAAGCCACCAAAAGAAGTCATCCATAAATCGACAGTCAATCCTCGAGCTCGAACAACTCAAAATTATAATATAGTTGAAGATTTGGCTCAGTCACCTTCAGCTATGTTGATGCTTGAGATACCTCAAAAGTGTCCCTCCCAAAAATAGGATTTTCTGTCGACATTTGGTCGAATTGACTCGACATATTCCAATCTTGTAGTCTTTAATCATATGGCATATGTGCCACAATTACTAGTAGACTTAAAATTATCCATCCAAGTAAATATTATCAATCACCTCGTTCGTTGTACTATTATTGATGAGGGATCATCTACTTGCATTATGTCTCTAAATTGTAGGAATTCACTTGGCTCACCTCGTTTATCTCAATCGCCTATGACGTTAAAAGCTTTTGACGATTAGACATATAAGCCTTGTTGTATCATCAATAACCTACATGTCGAACTAGGGGGAAAAACTGTAATTGTTGAATTTTAGGTCGTTGATGGACCCCTTGACTACAACATTTTACTTGGAAGGCCATGGGTATATGCTATGACTGCGATCATATCTACTTACTTTAGGATGATCACCTTCCCTCTAAAGGCATTATCATAGTCATCAATCAACTCCTTCTTTTTTTATAATTCCCAGGTAACTTGAAGCATTTTTTTAGTTCACGCACCCCAGCTAACACTTAAAAACATTGATGTAGGGCTCTTAAAGTATTATTCCCTAATGGGAACCTTTGCATTACTGTCACCTACGGTGTCTACAAAAATTGCAAGAATAAAGACCTGGTGCATGATATCTTTCACTTCATCTGACATAAGGAAGATTACCAATGATTTAGAATTTGTTACACTGGATGAAATCCTGTTGCCAAGCCTAATTGAGCTGACATAGAAATAAATTTACATGGCTTGGGAAACACATCATGATTCATCATCGCCGAACCATTGGGTCGATTTCTCATTAGATTTTGGTACTCCATCTGATCCTTTTTAATCCACTTTCTTGACTGATTAGAGCATTGTGTAATCCATGATGCCAGAAGGAGAACCATGGGAAGATAGTCATCATCATTCCCATCTTCAGGATTACAAAGAAGATAATCTTATTGAACTATATCACCCTACAATATCAACCTTGTTTTCAAATTTTATTCCAATGAATTCCATTGAATCCAAGTGAAACTTATCAAATATTGAAGAAACAATTTCTATTGATATTTCGACCAAACCCGACATTGTAGAAAACATTCATGTCTGCGTGTTTTGTTCTCCATCCAAATTCAAAACTTATCGCTCTATTTTTCATGAATTCCAAGATATATTTGCTTGTTCTCATGAGGAAATTCTAGGCATATATACTAGTATCATTGAACACACAATTAATATGTACCCTGATTTCAAACTGGTACGTCAACGCCTTCGTCCTGTTCATCTGAAGAAGCCTGCTGCCATAAAAGCAGAAGTTGAAAAACTTTTGTGTGTTGGTTTCGTTTACCTTATTCCGCTTACTGATTCGGTTTCCAACATTGTTCCTTTCATGAAGAAAGAAGGGACAATTAGAGTATGAATCAATTATCAGGATGCCAATATAGCTTGTCCAAAAGATAACTATCCTGCTCCCTTTATCGAACAGATTTTTAACGAATGTGTTGGGTGTGAAATCTCTTTGTTCATGGATGTATTCTCTGCTTACAATCAAATAAATATCCACCCATAGGACCAATATAAGAAAACATTCATCTGTCCCTGGGTCACATTTGCTTATTGTAAACTCCCATTTGGTTTAAAGAACACTGGGGAAACATTTAAAAGAGAAATGAATTATGATTTCAATGGAATAAAGCACATTGTTCAACCTTATCTAGACTATTTACTCACACATTCACGAAAATGGACTGATCACCTAATGCATTTGAGAGCTATATTTGTACACTGTCGACACTACAAGATATGCCTCCATCCACACAAATGTGTGTTTTGTGTCGATTCGTGTCATTTTCTTGGATTCTTCGTATCAAAATATGGAATTAAAATTGACACACTGAAGGTCCATGGCATTCTTGATTTTCCTACACAATCAACTTTACTTTAGTTGTAGAAACTTCAAGTAAAGGCTAACTTTCTAAGGAGGTTCATACCCAACTATGCTGAAATGTCTAAAGGATTTACTCGTCTCTTGAAAAAGGGGATTCCCTTCTATTCGGATAAGGTTGCGCAAGATTCTTTTGATGCTCTTAAAGATACCGTGATCTGAGCGTCATTAATGTATCCCCTTAATTATCAGAGTGATTATTTCCTATATATCGTCGCGGCAGATACAATCATTGGTATGGTTTTGATCCAAGAACAAGATGGGATAGAACATCCAATATATTATTTGATTCGTAATCTCAATGACATGGAAGTTAAGTATTCATACATCTAAAAGATCGCCTTGGTGTTCATTCAATATGTCCAAATATTTTGCCATTATATCCTGCTCTGGAAGACATTGTCATTTCAGATTGCAACCCTATGACATACATTCTATCACGTCAATTGTTGGGGTGGAAGTATTCAAAATGGATTGCCATTTTGTAGGAATTTGATTTGAAATTCATCAAATCCAAGTCCAAGAAGTCTTTAGTTTTGGCTGAGCTTCTCTATGACCTTCCCTCTAATAGTACTGAAACTACATCAGAACCATCTATTCTAGATGAGTCTCTATTTCTGATTGGGCCATCTGTAATATTCCAAAATTTGCACACAACAATTTGGAATATTATATTTTTCTAATTTCACCTAGGAGAGGAATAAATGGGTAAGGAGGCCCATGAACAATAAAAATATGAATAATTTCCACCTTAATAAGGAAGGGGATCACCTTAGGAGCAGGATTTTACACTTACAGGTGTGAACAAGGGAAAAACATATGTAGACATAGTTAAGTTTGACTAAGTCAACATGCATTCTTGAGGAGGAAGAGATCACCCAAGTAAACTAGCTCAATGTGAACAAGGATCAGCCTAGGCACACATATGTGAATTGGATTGAAGATCCCTTAGTGTGAAAATAGGCATTGCAGGTGGATTAGTCTCAGTTGACCAAGTCAACAATGCTACTACAATGGGGAGAGAAGCCAACAAGGACAATGAAGTTTTGGAGGAGGAATGTTCACTAAGAAGTCACCTCAACAATGTGTGGGGTCCGGGTTGAGGAGGCTCACCAAAGATAAAAAGGAGGGCATAGCATCAAGGAGATCATTCAGTATTCATATTTGTTTGGTCTTTCAACTGATTGCAAGCTTTAGCTGTTTAGCCAGAGTTGCAGCACTGTTTAGTGCAAAGAATTCTCATCCGGGAATTCTATCCTCTCTTTAGATCAGCTTGCTTAAAGGATCAAAAGGGAAGGATCTCAGCTTCAATTTCATCATTTGGCTTAGGGAAAAACAAACATCAACATCGATAGTGTAGTTACCTTCAGAAACTGCGTCTCTTATGCTGGGGCAGCAGCAGTAGGGTTGCACCCTTAGATTTTGTGCTAGTCTTTGAGGAGGAGGTGTTTATTTCCCTCCGGAAGATCTAATAAAGAGGGCCTAGGGCCATTTTCTGTATTATTCAGATATTTTGTGTTATATTCAGCCATTCTTAATACATATTTGTAGTAAACTGCATTATTTTCTGCAGTGCTGCTTTTTGTACATGTATATTGCTAGAAACCCTTGCCGGGTGTCTTGTTTCTGCTATAAAAGAGGTTAAACCTCAATTTCTTTGCTATATGATTAATATAAAACTTTGATCAGTCTTATTTCATAATTTTCTGTAGAAACCCTCATGGGAATTACACTCTCATATTCTTCAGAAATTCTTCAGTTGAAAGTCATGGGATTAGGGTGTTTTTGAGCTATCTCTAGCTGGGGAGATCTGTCTAACTTAGCTAGAATGATTATTTTGAGCTAAAATTAGGTATGGAAGATGTATAATGTATAAAATATGGGATCCAAGCCCCATTTCCCATATTTATTACGTTATTTTCTAAAAATGATGTTTTTATGGTCCATAATGCTGCATTTCCTCATTCCGGGGAAGAATAGTGAGACAGATCTCTGCTACTGATCATTCCTTTGTTGTTTAAATTTCCCCTGTACATCTTATGAACTGATATACATTTTAATGTCCATGATTTTCTGAAGCCCTAATTTTGGAATATCTTTAGATATTCTATTTGTTGCAGAAAAGCCCTATTTTGGGGATATTACAATGGTATTGAAGCTACCATCTTGGCTCAGCCTCTGGATTTCAGATCCAATCAGAAATTGAGAAGGAGAGGAGAAAAAAATTATGGAGAGGATGAGATTACTCTCATCCATTTTCAGATCCAAGAAGAAATAAGAGGAATGCATTGAAACTCCAAGAGGGTTTTAAGGAAGAGAAAGCTGCAGTGAGACCTATAGAAGGTTTCAGGAGGAAAAATAAGGTGCATGCACTTTCTGTTCTCATATAGGAAGTGGAGAGCAAGGGGACCACTTGGAGCATGAGATCCCAAGTGGGTATTTGGCAGGATACAAGTGCCAACCTAGGGCTTTCAAAGAGACCCTATATTTTACTCAGTTTATCCAACTGAGAGAAGAAAGAAGACCCTGCAGTGAGAGGATGATAAGAGGAAACATATTCATGTTCTCTACATTTGATGGATCACTCAAGTGTGCAGAAAATACTTGGGTGATGAAACTAGAGGCATTTTTCCTACTACACCCAATAGTGGAAAAAGAGGCCGTGGAGATCTCAGCGCTGCACTTGGAGGGCGAGGTAAGATCTTGGTGGTTCAGCCATGTGAATCATGCAAGGGTGCCTAATTTTTTAGATTTCACTCAAGGAGTAATTATGAGGTTTGATAGTAGAAGATCAAAGGAGGAGAAGTCCTCTTCTCCACATGAGGAGCCTAGTACTAATTTTGTCACACTCATGGAGGAGCAAGCAACTACATAAGCAGTTAGGGAAAACATTACATTGGAGGGAGGAGCTCTTGCAGCACTACAAGAGGTTCCCACATCTCACCAAGGTATGGGAAGATTTCCACTTTTATTTATTGCAGAAAATATTTCTAGAAATTGTGGGAATTTGTCTTCATATGACCCAGGATCAAACATTGTTGCCGAGGAAGAGCAGCAGGATTGCACTGCGTTGTGCAAGCTTGAATGGTTCAAGGAACAAATGAACCATCATTCTCATGGACCCTTGTTGAGTTGCACACAACCCTTGAGGTTGAAGAGTGATATTTTGGAGGATGTCATGAACTTTGAGATGGAGTATGAGGCAGCAACTATATCATTGGAGAGGCTATCAACGTTGTCAAACAATAGTAGTGAGGGGGTTTTGCCTTTATCACCTTTGGATATTGATGGATTCAATATGGTTATGGACATGAGATATTCTCTAAAGGATCTCCAAGAAGATGCATTTCAGCACTTCATGACATGCAAAGAAGAGGAACTGGTTGTGAAGGATGGTAGTCCACATTGGAAGAATGCCAAGATGAAGAATGATAGGAGGCATCCACCTGGGATTGAGTGGATGTGGGTGAAAAGCAAGAGGTTGATGAGACACTTTCAAATTTATGATACAGGGCATTAAGAGGCAAAGTTGCGTTGGCTACTCTTGAGAGTGTTTGGTCATCATGAGGCATATCCTTCCCCGAAGGGTATGAGGATAGGAAGAACTTGGAAAGGTGCTTGCACCATGTGGCAGCAAGGAGTGCAGATGCATTATGATGATGTGATCATTATGTTTTCACCACATGGGTTGTATGATTGAGGTATGAGGAGCCAGCAAATGTTTTTGTTGCTTTGGAGGATTGGGAGAGAGCAAGGGCAGATTTGCTCTTGGCATGATGCTACAGGAGTAGGGGATGGCACTATCATAGTGCAAGGAGGCTACTCCATAGCCTTAGGTGATCTGGAAGTACTTACACCTTGGAAGGAACTTCTTGTATGAAGCAGCATTATGGGAGGAATCTTTGACATGGGGCATGTGAAAGAATGGATTTGTGAGTTGGCAGGAGCCTATTTGCATAGGCCAACAACATTGTCACTTTGGAGCAGGGACTTGTTGATGAAGTGCTCCCAGGACCACTTCATATTTGATGCACTGGGTGGACATGGAGGAGATGAGATTGATAGAGTAGTGGATGAACTCATCTATTACTGTTGTATGCTCTTCTTCGCTTGGAATTCCAAGCATGGGGAGGGTGATCTTCAGGCAACATATGGTGTGTTCCTCTTCATAGGAGTATGTCATATCACTATGGAGGGCTCATTTATGGGTCCTATCTCCATATTACTTACATTAAATGGTAAGAATTATGTTTTGGAATTTATTGATTATTCAACACAATATTTGCATGCTCTTACCATTTCTTTGCAGTGCATTGCTCTACAAAGGGGCAAGTTTTTCTTTAGGCACCATGGATTATATTTGGCCAGCTATTATGATGGAGACATCCATCTACTATATGATCTAGGGCAAGTATTTGGTTACTCATTGTATGCTCAGCTGATATATTTAGCCATCTACTATTTACTAGTGGGTGTGATGACTTACACAACAAGCCATTTGTCAAGAAAAAACTTGCCAGGCCATTTCCTAAAGCTGCAGGAGGGAAGATTGCACTGGGGCCACTTGGGAGACTATTGGTACTTTCCAACACCACATGAAACCGTTATTCATTATTTCATTTCGATGCTGATCATGAGCCCATTTGCTAATGTTTTTCTTTCCTTTATGGGGAGCATGATTGGAGGAGGAACACATTGGGTGGATGTGTTATTCGGGAAGGAGCGTCCCCACACTTTCTGCATTACATGTTCTAAGGGAAGCATGGGAAGAGAAATGGCCTCTACAGCAAAATATTTGTTTCTTTATGAGGAGGGCCATGTGATGGATGGGATGCCATATGGTGGTGATTTCTTATCCATCATGTATGAGATGGATTGGGCCAGCTTGATTCACAATGCTGGGAAAAGGACCTTTGGAGGTCTGGTTTCCTTCTTTCCATTTGAGGGAAACATTATTGCAGTCCAAGATCATAAAATTATCTGCACTTATATTAAGTGGGGAGGAAGACATCGTGGGGTAGGTTATCTTGTCTACCATGTTCAGATCACCTATTCTACATGAGCCCAAGGTGGAAGAGATCCTTCATGAGTTGCCATCCTAGAGGGTGACTCGTTTTGTTTGGCTGATAGCTTGGGGAGGAGAGATTCAAATGGGGATGATGAATCCCAATCTATATCAGCCCTAATGCCTCAAGAGGACCTTCAAACAGCCCATTTTTGCCTCCATAGATGTCTCACTATCACATGATGTCAGCTATTTGGAATGTTCACCAAAAGACAACGTATACACTTGGGAGGGGCATCTTAGAGATGTATTGATGGAACAACACCTTGATCCATGGGGAGACTTATCATATGAGGATGCTACAGGGGATAAGAGGAGTTTCTTCAGTCCTATATTTGCAGTTGCTTGAGGACAGGCAACATTTGAGAGAGGAGGACTGTAATATTCCAAAATTTTCACACAGCAATTTGGAATATTAGATTTTTCTACTTTCACCTAGGAGAGGAATAAACGGGTAAGGAGGCCCATGAACAGTAAAAATATGAATAATTTCCACCTTAATAAGGAAGGGAATCACCTTAGGAGTTGGATTTTACACTTTCAAGTGTGAACAAGGGAAAAAAAGATGTAGACATCGGTAAGTTTGACTAAGTCAACATGCATTCTTGAGGAGGAAGAGATCACTCAAGTAAACTAGCTCAATGTGAACAAGGGCACCCTAGGCACACAAATGAGAAGTGGATTGAAGATACCTTAGTGTGAAAAGAGCCATTGCAGGTGGATTAGTCCCAGTTGAACAAGTCAACAATGCTGCTACAAGGGGGAGGGAAGCCAACAAGGACAATACAATTTTGGAGGAGGAATCTTCACTAAGAAGTCACTCCAACAATGCGTGGGATCCGGGGTGAGGAAGCTCACCAAAGATAAAAAGGAGGGCATAGCATCAAGGAGTTAATTAAATATTCATATTTTTTTGGTCTTTCGACTAATTGCAAGCTTCAGTTGTTTATCCATAGTTGCAACACTGTTTAGTGCAAAGAATTCTCATGTGGGAATTCCATCCTCTCTTTAGATCAGCTTGCTTAAGGGATAAAAAGGGAAGGATCTAAGCTTCAATTTCATCATTTGGCTTAGGAATAAACAATTTTCAACATCTACAGTGTAGTTACCTTTAGAAAATGCGTCTTTTATGCAGTGGCAGCAGCAGTAGGGTTGAACCCTTAGATTTTGTGCTAGTGACGAGGTGTTTATTTCCCTCTGGTAGATCTAATGAAGAGTACCTAGGGTAATTTTCTGTATTATTCAGCTATTTTATGTTATATTCAGCCATGCTTAATAAATATTTGCAGTAAACTACGTTATTTTCTGCAGTGCTGCTTTTTGTACATGCATATTGTCGGAAACCCTTGCCGGGTGTATTGTTTCTGCTGTAAAAAAGGTTAAACCTCAATTTATTTTCTATGTGATTAATATAAACCTATGATCAGTATTATTTCATAATTTTCTGTAGAAAAACTCATGGGATTTACGCTCTCATAGTATTCAGAAATTCTGCAGTTGAAAGTCATGGGATTGGGGTGTTTTTGAGCTATCTCTAGCTGGGGAGATCTATTTAACATGGCTAGAATCATTAGCTTGATCTCAAAATCAGTATGGAAGATATATAATGTATAAAACATGGGATAAAATCCCCATTTCCCATAGTTATTACATTATTTTCTAAAAATGATGTTTTTATGGTCCAGAATGCTGCATTTCCTCATTCCGGGGAAGAATAGTGAGACGAATCTCTGCTATTGATCATTAATTTTCTAGTTAAATGTCCCTTGTACATCCTATGAAATATTATAAATTTTTATGTCAATGATTTTCTGAAGCCCTAACTTTCGAATATCTTTAGATATTCTATTTGTTGCAGAAAAGCCCTATGTTAGGATATTAAATCATCTGACCCTTGGTATGGGGATATTATCATTTATCCCGAAACCCAGAATTTATGGTTTGATACCTCTCACTCACAAATTCGTATTCGATACGAAGCCAAATATTATCTAATCGTTGGTGATACACTTTATCGTCATTGTGTCAATACGATTTGAAGGAGGTGCCTCACTCATGAAGAGGCTGATAAAGTTCTAAATGATTTTCATGCTAGTGTTTATCATGCACACTTTTCTGGATACACTACAGCATAGAATATTCTCTGCGCTGGTTACTTTTGGACTACCATATTTCGTGAATGCATCCTCACGGTTAGAAGTTGTCATGCGTGCCAGATATTTTACCATAGAATCCACATGTCGCCATCACCAATGCATCATGTTATCGTTGTGGGACCATTTTCGAAATGGGGCATTGAATTCATCGCCCAAAACCCTCGTTTTTCTGAGGGGCATGGTTATATTATTGTTGTAGTCAACTACTTTAACAAGTGGGTCGAAGCGATGCCTACATTCAATAACACAGGCGAAACAACTGCATTTTTATTTTTCAATAATGTTGTCTCAAGATTTGGTGTACTACAAGCTATAGTTACAGATCATGGTAAGCATTTTTGCAATCACGTGATGAATTAGTTGACTACGAAATTAGGACTGTCAAATGATAGTTCTACTCGTTATTATCCACAATCCAATGGAGAAGTTGAATTCATTAACAAGATCCTTAAATGAATGCTTCAACGAATGATAGGAGTTCACAAACAAAATTGGCATTTAATCCTATACTTGACTTTGTGCGCATATCGAACCTCGGTGAGAAATGAAACTAGATTTACCCCTTTTCAATTGGTGTATGGTATGGAAGATATATTTCCAATCCAATGTGAAATTATGTCATTAAAACTCGCTATTTACGTGCTACCTAAAACCTCTAATGAAGAAGTGTGTCTTTTTAACCTCATCCATCTAGATGAAATGCATCGTGAAGCCACATTAGCCAATGAAGCACATAAGAGACGAATCAAGGCGCAATATGACCAACATGTGAAGCCTTGCATCTTCTCAGAGGGAGACCTAGTCTTGATTTATCATCAGGAAGCTGATTTGATAGGAAAAAGAAAATTTGAGCCACTATTGCATGGCCCCTACATTGTCAAAATATTTTTGGCTAAGGGCGCCTATGAGTTAGTTTATTATGATGTAATTCTATTAGAGCAACCTCGAAGTGGGTTATATATTAAACATTACTATGCTTAATTGAGTGTATTAAAATTTTGTATTATGTTGTATATATGGTTTTGATTTTCATTTATTGTCTTAGTTTTCTTTTCTAGATTTTTCTTGAATTTAGTAATCCACTTTACATTTCATCGCAGATGATGGAATCTTTGGAACCATTCGTTGGGTAAGCTAATGGTGCTAGTCATAGTACACAAAACCTATCCTCTGCAGCATGGGCCATTTTCACTCCAAATGGCAAGTTAGTGAGTTTTCAAGGGATTTGTATCGATCGATCCACAAACAATATTGCGGAGTATAACGTGTTGATAAAACTTATCTCTGATGCCATTTGATTTGGTATTAATCGCATCATCATTAGGCTAGATTCACAACTTTCCATACTACAACTTACTAGCGTTTATACTATATGAAATCCAACACTTCATCATATGTTCCTTAGAGTTCGATTTTTGGAAAGATATTTTGATTACATTCAATATCAACACATTTCCTTAAATTTGAACACATTAACCGATTCCTTAGCAAATTATGTTTTAAAAAGACATTTGAAACGCATCTAAAGACACATTTTCAATTCAAATCACATAATTGAATATGATTTCATATTAAATATAGGAAAACATTGAAAACAAATAAATATATAGTTTATATTTTCACAAAATTTGTGCCCAAGACACATTGGTCATTTGACCTTAAAATATATACAAAATGTCAAAGTAAACTAGTGATTCTCATCATAACAAGAAACTACTCTAACTATGCTACGCAATAATTGCATCCAACAGTTAGGAACACCAATAGTATGGCATTGCAATCTCATAGGTAACTCTTCGATCCGGAAATTTGGTATCCCAAGAGTCAATCCATCCACATGCTGCTATAGCTCAGCAAGAGTCTCGGTCAAATCTAAATCCCAAAGGACTTCTCTCCCGATAGCCCTCTCTATTAGCTCAACTGCTCCCTCTGGCTGACCCACTAGTTGAACCCGACCCACATCTATGTACATCAAAATTTTAGTTTAGTCTTGGAAAAAATAAAAATATAAAAACATGTAGAAACCTAAACAAAAATGAAAAAACATGGTTAGAACATTCTTACCTATTGCAGCCCATTGAGGGCCATCTGGTAGAATCAAGTCTCGATCTCCATGGAAATCTACGCCTGCATATGGGTACTCATCTATGGAAATCATCTCTCGTCTGAAGCAGGAAAATAATTCAATAGAGAATATGATGGTCGATTGACCATCATGTCTAGATATCAATTCAACCCATCTCTACATTCGACGATCTCTAGGACCAGATATACTCAGTGTAACATGTTGTGGCTACACCAATGGAACCCGCTCTAAAATGAAGGAAATGAGAATCGAGCCATACTTGAAATTATTCTTCCTACCTTCCTTTGCTTTAGTCTTCATTTCTTTCATCTGAAAGAGTATTGCTTCAACCCAGTTGAATAATGTTGGTTCTAGGCACTTAAGAGAATACTGCATGTATGATCAGTTTGCAACATGTAGTGTTGTGGAACCAGCAAGCTTTGCAATAGTAAAAAGGATGGTTCTCAAATGTAAATCACACACATTAGGAATATTTATTTTCCCATATTTACTTGTCTCAGTACTTGGATGAAAATGTTGGCATATGTAATACCTCACTGTATCTCCTCCAAGAGCAGATCCTACAAGGGAAATAAGGGAACCTCATCTCGATAATCCAGTGAGAAAGTAAATATCCTTAACTAATATTGGGATAATTTTGTCCCCAATGTGAAAAGCCTACAATGCTGGATCCCATGAATGAACTAGGAACTCCAATAGTTCCATATTTTGCCTCATACCTGATAATATAAAGTATTTAAGAAACTCGCAATCCCTAAGGTCTCTTGCTATACCCGTATCATTTAGGCCAATCATATATTGTTTCTTGTGTTCTCTTTCTTGCCAGTTAATTGTCAATTTGATCCGATGAATACCTTAAAGCCAACCATAAGCTTCATTAATATCCATTTCATGTAAAAAACTTGGGAAATTTTTGGCACACAACAAGAAACAAAAATGAGAAATGCGGCTAAGGGACCCCAGGTCAAGGGACAGAGCGTTGCAGTGCACCTGGACTTCAACTTCAGTGCACTGCAAATTTACCTTTTGACATTCAAGGGTGAGTTGCCCTCAGAATGTGATATATTTACCCTAAGGGGATAAAAACCCTAATAATTTACCATGAAATGCGACATAAATTATACAAAAATAAAGAGACGGTTCATATCTCCAACATGGACCAAATGATAAGAGAAATCGTCCACTAAAACTATCGCAATAAACCACTGAAGTTTGAGGGAAAAACTGGTTCAGAGCTCGTAATTTTCAAATGGTAACTATGGAATGGTAAAAACTATTTCTATTGGTCATTTTGATTATTCTAAATCATGTTTAATGCTGTGACTATGGTTTTTATTCATTTTTACTATAAAACATGTATTTTTAATCCATTTTATGGTTCTCTGAACAAGTTTTACAGCTGATACAGTGAGTTTAATGTGCACAAATATTCAAGAATGATTGACCACAAAGCATACTTTTATCCTATTTTTTGAGCTTTGATAAAAATGAAAAAGGAATTAAAGCACACTTAAATCTCTTTTTCAAGCTTTGATAAATATGAAAAAGGAACCCCTTGGACTCTTCTTTCAACTCTTTTCAGACTCTAGTAATACGAAAATATTGTTGAGCACTTATCTTTTCAAGCTTGTAAAAGTAAGTGAAACGACATATACTCAGTAAAATTTTAACCCTTTTCCAGTCTAAGATAGATTATTTATGAAAAGGGAAAACCTTAGTCGAACATGGCTAAGAGATTTTCTCATGTACCATTTTACACTTTTTCCGACCCGAGTGACAAAATTAGGAAAAAGGACTCATGGAGTTTTCTTTTTGTCCTTTTTTTCAAACTCTCTAAACATGAAAAGGGACCAGGTTTTCACTATCGTTAGACTCGTTAAAACATAAAATAGCAAAATACTTGTCGATCATGGCAAGATCAAGTTTCATTATCGCTAGACTCATTAAATCATGAAATAGCGATGGATTCACTAGAAGGGTTGAATTATAGATCAAGAATATGTTACCCTCCTAAAGCTTGTTAAAAAGTAAATAGGTATTGGTTAACAATGACTGGGGAAAATTTGGGAAAAAGAACATAACACTTTATGGTAGCAGGTCGCTCTTGAACATGAAACTTTCACTCCGTCATCCTAAATTTTAGGTTGGGTAATCTTCTTGAAGGTTCATCATACCTATGGTTGAGCATACCATCACTTCAGTTTTTGGGTCAATGTTGCCAACTCATTTCAGTGTCGCTGATATGTTCAAGAGAAGTCATCCAATAATTTCTCATATTTTGCAATACTCATAAACCTTAATTTTCATGACAATCATCCCTAAACATTGTTATATCAAGTCAGATTTTGTCTCCAAAATCATTACTCCTGTTTCACGGTAAATTTTCTTCCTATCAACATCAGCTCATCATCTAGGAAGTTAACTTAGAAACATCTTTCTAGTACCTTGGAGCTTGCTACATCATCGACAGGTTTCTCACTTCTGGACCTTCGCCAGAAGATTTTGTTTTCCATTCGACATAAAATCATCTATTCATGCCTTGAAAATTGTGCCATAGTACCTTGAGAGCCATTAACATCAATGATGTTTATTTCACGTCTGTTAAAAGCTCACATCATTGGCTGATAACTAGACGATGTCTTCCCATGTTTGACTTCAGATCATATATTTTCATGGTTATACTTGTAATCAAACGATCGAGTTAACAAGAAAAGAAGATCTCGGATCTAGTTTCATCCATTCGGGCTGCAATTTTAGGAACTGTACACATCATCCATATGATTTATTTACATACATATCGTCATCCGAACATGGGCCTATATCTGTAGGCATGTCTATATCAGGCAACAATATGATGTAGACAAATTTTTGAATTATGTACATGTTATGATAGTTTATGTGTTGAGCATGGGTATGCCTCCCTCAGCAACTCATGCCCAAGATGTAATATATCATGATGTAATGTATTGAAAACTGATGTAGGTCATCTTCCGCTTCAGATCCTACTCATCACATCGTAAAGCATATCATCCAAATATTATTATTATTTTTACTTCATGCTTTAGGGGTCATCTTTTATAGGTAAATTTGGGCATCATCCCCCAAGATCAATGAATATGTTCTATCATCCCCTTAATTCAGTTTCTATATGCCCTAAGTGAAGACATTCCATTGATGGCTTCAATTGTGAGATTTCCAAGGTTTGAAGTATAGATTATATGAAAAATTCACTCATCAACGCTCCTCTGCAAGGGCCTAACTGCGTTGCAATGCACTTACCTCATTGAAAAGGTGAACTACAATATGATTCCTGATACTCAAGGGTGAGTTGGTCTCCTGGGAGAGAAATCATCATTCTTCAGGTAATATCTGCATGTTTATTGCCTTATATAAGAGCTCATATGTGTCATAATTCGAATACAAGCATTGCAAAATGCTGCCATTCATCCTCAGAACGCCTCCTCTTAACACTAATTTTTTTTTTTTTTTTCATTAGATAGGATAATTCTGTGCTACCTAATTGTCATCTCCACTCAAACCCACCATCGAACTCCAATAATTATGAAATTCTCTTGAACATAGTTTTCATACTTTTGTATGTGTATCTTGGTTAACTATTCTAGTTTTTATTTAATCTTCTCATAAGATTAGTGGTGGCTTATGTTATATATATCTATATCAATATACATATATTTTATACCCCTATGGTCAAACATTTACCCTTGTTCCTAGGACATAACCATACATAAAATTTATATACACAAGGTTGTTATGATGGTCCTTGGCCATAGAACCTCTATTTAAGTGCTTAACTTTGATCCACTCTTCTTTATAGAGTTCACGACATATATGCTTTGGATTTTGGTGTCATATTTTCATGGTGGCATAGGGATTATGTTATGTAGTTATTGTTATGTTCTCGTCTCGTTTTCCAAAGCTCTGAAGCTATGGCTTGAAACCGAATTATACAAGTCTGAAATGGTTTAATTCGATCTATGTTGTTTTTCATTTGTCGTTCACATAATTTCATTCCAGCCTTGCGGCCATATGTAAGTGCATCATTATTGTACTTGTGTGATTATAAATGTCTCACGTACCTTATATTACCACCAAGTTTATGTGGGGGTAGACGATATTAACGTTGTCGTACTCGTTTGCTACATTGGCAATTTGAGTTAATAGGTTAGCGTGGCATTACTCGTCGAGCATTCCGCGTCGACTAGGATTGATGGCATTCGTTGATTTTCTCTCTATCCATGTTGGCCATGTCTACACGCAGAGGTTTATGCATTTACATTTTTATATGTGCAATATGGATCCCTTCATTTATATCGACGATAAGGTGATACGATTGGGAGTACCATGTGAGCGATTTCAATGGATTTTCATTTATGGGTTGGACGACTGTGCAATAGTTTTTGATTTCTCCCCAATCAATCTGCGAGCATCCTATTGATCCAGTGCCACCTGGATGGTGGAGATTTCTCAGATCAATTAGGGTTTTTCTCGTTTCTGTTTAATGAATAATATTAATTCTGGTGTTTTCAATTGAAGCGCTCTTTGGCTCTCCATTTCCCTTGACCGACTCCTCATATCAACACTCTGTCCAATTCGGGAATGAGACTTTCATCTCTTCCCGGCTTCTGAGCGTAGCCATTCATTTTTATGTGGTTTAGGTATGAAATCGTTGGCCTTCTCCTTACCAGCATGATTGCATTCGATTGATATATTTTTCTTCATTTTATTTACCCAATCTTTACATTTATCGATAGTTTTAGCCATTATGCAACTTCTATGAAAGTTTCGTTCTGCTATAGTGGCTCGATACCCATTCTATCGTTTCTTATTTCGTTCTACACTAATATTAAACCCTTGCTGGGTAGGAATTTCTTCTTCTCGTGTTCTCCATGACCGTGTTTGTTTCATTCGCCAAGTTTGCCATGGCTTTCCGCAAGAATTCACTACGCAGGTAAGCCACCGATTTGTTGGAAGTAATTTATCCTGGGTTTGTTTTGTTCTGCTGAGCGTTTTTACCATACTCATTTATCCTTTATACAGGTCATAGTTTGTGATAGAGCCCTCCACTCTCAGAGGTAACCCTTATTTTATTATGCTCAGTTCAAACGTACTATATTCTGAATTGTCCTCAATTCCTCTGGTTATAACGATCTCTCATGTTGCCCTCATTTTTATTGTAGGTAGGTGCGAATCTAGTTGAGGGTTTTCCTCAATGGTATTTGATGGATTTATAATTCACTCGGCTTGACGTCATTATACCTTGCATTTCAGGTCGGTATCAATGCTTCCTCATTCAGAGTCTGACCTAGCTTGCTCGTTGTTGTTACATGAAATTTATCTAGACACTTCAAACTTTTTTGTTGTCACGTGTTTCCATTAGTAATAATTTATATGAGCATCGGATTTTCATAAAAAAAATTTCTACATATGTTTCTAGGCCCGTAATGGCTAATTTCTGTAATATGATTATGAACCCTTGATAGTATGATTTCATAATGGCTTCAGAAATTGATATGTAAATATATGTCTATTTACTATTCATCTTTGTTATTTATGCCAAATCAATGATATCCTCTAATAGGTTCCAGTTTATCATTTTCATGTAAGTACTCATATAAAATATTTCTTTCAGTAATTTTCTGACTAAGTTATATTGAAAGAATTATGAAGTTCGCTAGTCTTATTTTTTTGTTCTTTCTGTTCCTCCGCATTGTAATAGCATAATGAAGATAATCTCTTTGTTGTACAAGTTTTAAAGTCTAAAATCTTCCAATGCATGTGAAATTGAAATTTCCATAGAGTCTATAATTTCATGTATATTATATGACTCAGCAGGGGACTCTAATTATACTCCTGAGTTTGAGGTTCCATCGTAATAGTGACTTATGTTATTCATAATGTTTTCTGCCCCTGTATACTTATAATTTTTCCCATTATAAAAATGTTCATATATCTAGTGTTTAAGCCAACATTCTTGACTAGAATTTTATATAGATGTGGTGGGTGAAATATTTGTTAACTTTCATAGCTTACACAGTTGCATGCATTTTATAGAAATTCACATGCTCATCTTATTTTTCCAATAAGTGTTCAATTTGGACCACTATTTTGTGAGGGATGTTAGTCACACACCAGTTATATATATAATTCTCATACCACAATTATTTGCAGATTGTTAACCATGTTTAGCTATGTCTCTTTGCTACCTGAAGTTATGTGAAGCACTAAAATATATACTCTTCCATTCTATCCTTATTGTAGAGGGCAGTTTATAGATATACATGCACTGTTATTTTGGAAATCTACACGTCTGTTCTCCACTTAGTTAATTCAATAGATCTATAGATCTACACTGTATGTACTTAATTTCTCCTACACACATGTTTTAAATGTCTCTAGTGTTCACTGTTTTAATCCTATTATTAATAGAAATAGATTAAAGTTACACAGTTATGAATTATGAGGTACATAAATCTCCAGATTTAAACCAAAGGCTGGTTTAGAGTTTCTTGCTGATTTGTCCTCATATATATATATATTTTTTCCTACAATTATGCAGCACTGAGAGAGTTTAACTACTCTATCATTCTGTAAATGTATGGAACACCAACACAACAAAAAAATTGAAAGAAATATGCATCTAGAGTCATTAACCTTTACACTTAACAAAAATAAATTTTAATCATTCATAAACACTGTGAGCATACCACTTTGGTACTTGACCAATCCTCCCAACTATAGAGTCCCTCTATCTCCAGAACTCACCCCCGAGCTGAGATCACTTCCATTCCAGACCAACCTCTAATCTGTTCAGGAATAGCTTATTTAAGCTTTTGCTCCCCAAAGCCTGTTTCTAATTCTGCGTCCAGAATATCAGGATGCTTTTCTTCCTGTTTGCCTATGCTTCCCATTTTAGGGACAGTTAAAGCTACTTTCTGTTTTTCCCATCTTTTTACCTCTTCCCAACTACTCTCCACATCATTGGGGAAACTAGATTTTCCTCAAAATCTAATTTGGAAATAAATTCTTTCAAGGATTTTTAAAAGATTCTGGGGAAATATTTGCCTCTATCCATCCTCATGGATTTAGCAAGTGATCTCACAATTCTCATTTGGCCAATCTGCACAGCATTATTTTTTTTTTAATTTTCATAATGAAATATTTAATTACATTCACAAAATATACTTATCCATTTGGGGTCCACTCCCCTTAGGATTTAAGTTCAAATGTCTAGCTTTGAAAGAAAACATAAACTAGGGGTGTTACATATTCCCCCTCTGAAAGAAAACACCGTCCTCGGTTTGGATATCTAACTACTAGAGTACATTTTTTCAAACAAAAATTGATATTTTTCCATCATTTCAGCTTCTCTTTCCCAGGTAGCTTCTTCGGCAGTAAAGTGCTTCCACTGCACCTTTACTCTTGCTACCATCCAATTCCTCAATTAAATTTCTTCCCGCTCCAATATTTGAAGCGGCTCTAGAAGGAAATCCCCTTCTGGCTCCACCTATATCACATTCCAATAAAAAATGTGAGAAGCATCATGTACATATTTTTTTAATAATGAATCATGAAACACATCATGAACTTTAACATGGAGAGGTAAGGCCAGCTTATAAGCTACTGGTCCCACCCTTTCTAACACCTCAAAAGGCCCACAATATCCAGGAGACAATTTTGCACAACTTCCAGCATAAAGTGTGCTCTTTTTGGGTTTAATACGCAAATACACATGCTCCCCCACTTTAATTTCTCGATGTACCCTCTTCTTATCAGCATAGTTTTTCTGGCGATCTTGTGTTGTCTTGATGTTTCTTTGTATTTGTTTAAAAATTCTTTCCATCTCTTGTAAAGCATCTGGCCCCAACATTAGTTTATCCCCAGGTTGACTCCAGCTCAAAGGAGTACAACATTTCCTTCCATAGAGTGCCTCAAACGGACTCATTTTAATAGAGGATTGGTAGCTGTTATTATAGGCAAATTCAGCTAAATGCAAGTAGTCTTCCCATTTTGATGGCCTATCCATCACATACATTCTCAGCATATCCTCCAAAATATGATTAGTTCTCTTTGTCTGAATGTCGGTCTGAGGGTGATAGGCAGTAGTAAAATTCAACTTAGTGCCCATGCCCCCAAACAGACCTCTCTAAAAGGCTGTTGTGAACTTAGCATCTCTATCTGAAACAATCATCTTTGGGACCCCATGTAACCTTACTATCTCTTTTAGGAACACATCTGCTACTTGGGTTGTCCCAAAAGTAGACTTTATAGGTATAAAGTGTGTAGCTTTTGTTAAAGTGTCTATTACTACCATAACTGAGTCATGCTGGTATTTGGTTCTGGGTAATCCTCTTATGAAATCTATAGAAATGGTATCCCATTTCCATTCTGCAATCGGCAAAGGATTTAGAAGACCAGTAGGATGCTGATGTTCGACTTTAACTAGTTGACACTCCATGCATCTAGCTAAATATTCTGCTACATCTCTTTTCATTCCTGGCCAAAACAACTTATTTTTCAAAGCTGTTAACATTTTCTGATATCCAGGATGCCCTGCATACGGTTGTCTATGATATTCATCTAGAATCTCTCTTTTGAAAGACTCCACATTGGGAACATATAATCTATTTTTGTAGCAGATCAGCCCTGTTTGGTTTTGAGTGTAGTCAGCCATCTCCTTCTTGAGTATTTTCACCTATAACTTCTCATAATTTGGATCCTGGTCTGTTACCTTTTTCACTGAATCTTTTAAATCAAAATGGCACTACTTCGAATACTGTTTATATTTTGACAAGAATTTCTACTCAAGGCATCAGCAATTTTATTTTCTTTCCCTCTGATATGTTTTATGTCCATATCAAATTCACTCAGAAATGACAACCATCTGGCTTGTCGAGCATTCAAATCAGTTTGGGAAAAGAAATATTTAAGAATAATATGATCAGTCATGAATGTAAATTTTTTTCCAAGGAGATAGTGGCGCCACATTTTCAAGGCATGAATTATAGCAGCCAACTCCAAATCATATGCACTATAATTTTGTTCATGTGTCTTCAATTTCCTAGACTCATATGCAATAACTGAATTTTCCTGCAACAAGACTCCTTCCAACCCCTCTCTACAGGCATCCATACATACAACAAATTCTTTATCAGGATCTGCAATTTTCAGTATAGGGGCTGTAGTGAGTTTTAATTTTAATTGTTCAAAACTGTTTTGGCATTTTTCAGTCCACTCAAATTTGACACCTTTTCTTTGTAGTGAGGTTATGGGGTATGCTATGGCAGAAAATTTTTCCACAAATCTGCGTTAGTAACCTACAATCCCCATAAATGATCTCACTGCTGAAACGTCATTTGGCACCGACCATTCTCTAATAGCCTTTATCTTTTCAGGGTCAACAGCCAACCCTTGTTTAGAAATAATATGACCCAAGTACTGGATCTTGTCCTTATAGAATTCACATTTACTGAATTTGGCATATAACTGGTTTTCTTTCAGCGTTTACAACACTATCCTCAAGTGTTCTTTGTGCTCCTCCTCACTTTTTGAGTAAACTAAAATATCGTCTATGAACACTAGTACAAATTTATCCAAATACTTGTTTAACACACTGTTCATTAAGCACATAAAGGTGGCAGGGGCATTTGTCAAACCAAAGGGTAAGACTACAAATTCGTAGTGACCATACCTGGTTCGAAAAGATGTTTTGATAATGTCTTCTTCTTTAATTCTGAGCTGGTGGTAACCAATCCTTAGATCGATCTTAGAAAATACTGAAGCTCCTCTTACCTGATAAAAAAGATCATCAATTCGAGGAAAAGGGTATCTTTTTTTTATTGTTAACTTATTTAGCTGACGAAAATCAATGCACATTCTAAAGGTTCCATCCTTCTTTTTCACAAACAACACCGGTACTCCCCAAGGAGACACACTTGGTCGGATATAACCCTTATTCAGCAATTCTTGCAATTTCATTTTCAGCTCCATGAGTTCAGGGGGACTCATTCGATAAGGGGCGCGGGAAACAGGTGTTGCTCCACGCACCAATTCGATTGAGAAGTCAATTTCTCTTTTGGGGGGAAGATGAGGAATCTCATCTAGAAAGACTTCTTTAAACTCCCTCACCACGGGCAGTGTATCCATCAGGTTTGCTTCAGGTGGCTGTTCTAGTTCCTCCACATGTACTGCATATACTTGATATCCTTTCCTATCTGTTCATTTTAGTTGCAGTGCTGATATTTGTGTTACAGAGATAGGCTTTTGTTTTCCTTGGAGAATTAAAGGTTTCCCTTCTTCATCTATGCAATGCAGAGTTTTATCCCAACAATTCATCATGGCCTTTTTCTTTTCCATCCAGTCCATTCCTATCAGCAAGTCATATGAACCTAATGGCAGAATGTTTAAATTTACTTCTGTCTGAAAATCATTTAATTTAATTTTTGTTTGGGGTAATTTATGTGTTACCTTCCTCTTGGTTCCAGTGGCTAACTGGACCAACCAAGACTGCTGAAATTTTTTAGTTTCGAGATTGCATTTTTCTACAATTTTTGGAATAATGTAACTCAAGGAAGGACCCGGATCAATTAAAACTGTAACAGATTGGTCAACAATCTTACCTTCCATCTCAACCATGATAGCTTGATGTTCTGCTTGTCGATTCTCCAAGGCTGCACTGATAGTGGGTATATTCCTTTCTATATCATTTACTGTGGTAGCTTCTCGATCTCTCATAATCATCTGAATGTTTCGGTGGGGACAATCCCTCAACAGATGAGGTTCTCCACAACCCTAGCATTTCAAAGGCTCCCTCATTTTAACTGTGCCTTCCTTCTTATTTTCTCCATCTAATTGTTTGGAACCAACTTGGGACTGAGCTGTTTGGCTTTCTTTTGGTTTATTAAACCTTTTTCTCTTATGATCCCTACCAAAATTCCTTAAGTAAGCTGGTTTCTCTTTCTTTACTTTGATTTCACCTTTGTTTATCCAGCCTTTTCCATGATCACCCTTTCCTCTAAAATGTTGGTAGAATAATCTGGATTTTCTTACTGCTTCGTCCATAGTTTTTTGGTTATCAAACTCAATCTTCTCTTTGTACACAACAGGCAAACAGTTCAAAAACCTTTGCACCTTTGCCTTCTCTTCTCGAATGTAAGGGACATATCTCAACAGATTTGTAAATTTGGTGACAAACTCATCGATAGTGAGCTGTCCCAGTCTGAGTTCATGGAATTCCTTTTCTTTATCATCATAATAACGTTCATTTAAATAGCGGTTTTTAAACTTAACCTGGAAATCTTCCCAAGTAACTGTCTTTTCATCAATGGCATGCACCATTTTCGTCTCCTCCCACCACAAGGTAGCCTTACCTTGTAGTTGGTAGACAACTAATCTGGCTTTTAGATTGCTTTCATATTCATAGACTTGGAAATATTTAATCATGTTCAATAACCAGGCTTCAACATCTTTCTCCTTCTCCCCATCATAGGAGGGAGGTTTGATCTTTCAAAATCCACCCTGTAATTCCTTTTTCTGTTTATACTGATGCCTAACAGCATCATCTTCCTCAGACTCATCATGCTTCCTCTTTCCGGAACCTTCACCCTCTTGGCTATTCCACGAAGTTAATTCTCTGATGAGCCTTTCCTGCTCCTCACTGGCTAATGACAATCTGTCATTCTGGCTTCTTAGCTCAGCCATTTCTCGTTGCAAACTGTGCAACATAGCCATCACTGGAGCATTGGGATCTGGTGTATTATCATCATCACGTAGATCAACATCAATTTCCTCACCTTCTGCCATTCACTTTTCTGTTTCAGTAACATTGTACACTAAACAACACATATCAGCAAAAAAAAATAAAAAATTAATAATAATAATAATAATAATAATAATAATAATAATTTTATTTTTCTTCCAGCAGAATAAATTATACAGTGAGCACAACAACAACAACCCAGTTTTATATAACATGAGCTCTGATACCATTTGTAACGTCTCCTCTTCCTACTCAATTTTTTTTTTTCATTGGACAGGATAATTCTGTGTTTCCTAATTTTCATCTCCACTCAAACCCACCATCGAACTCCAATAATTATAAAATTCTCTTGAAAAGAGTTTTCATACTTCTGTATGTGTATCCTGGTTAACTATTCTAGTTTTTATTTAATCTTCTCATAAGATTGGTGGTGGCTTATGTTATATATATCTATATCAATATATATATTTCACACCCCTATGGTCAAACATTTACCCTTGTTCCTAGAACATAACCATACATAACATTTATATACACAAGGTTGTTATGATGGTCCTTGGCCATAGAACCTCTATTTCAGTGCTTAACTTTGATCCACTCTTCTTTATAGAGTCCACAACATATATGCTTTGGATTTTGGTGTCCTATTTTCATGGTAGCATAGGAATTATGTTATGTATTTATTGTTATGTCCTCGTCTCGTTTTCCAAAGCTCTGAAGTTATCGCTTGAAACCGAATTATACAAGTTTGAAATGGTTTAATTCGATCTATGTTGTTTTTCATTTGTCATTCACATAATTTCATTCCAGCCTTGCGGCCATAGGTAGTTGCATAATTATTGTACTTGCATGATTATAAATGTCTCACGTACCTTATATTACCAGCAAGTTTATGTGGGGCTAGACGATATTAACGCCGTCGTACTCGTTTGCTACGTTGGCAATTTGAGTTAATAGGTTAGCGTGGGTTTTCTTGTCAAGCATTCCACGTCGACTAGGATGGATGGCATTCATTGATTTTCTCTCTATCCATGTTGGCCATGTCTACACGCAGAGTTTTATGCATTTACGTTTTTATATGTGCAATATGGATCCGTTCATTTATATTGACGTTACGGTGATACGATTGGGAGTACCATGTGAGTGATTTCAATGGATTCTCATTTATGGTTTGGATGACTGTGCAATGGTTTTCGATTTCTCCCCAATCGATCCGTGAGCATCCCATTGATCCAGTGCCACCTGGACAGTGGAGATTTCTCAGATCAATTATGGTTTTGCTCGTTTCTGTTTAATGAATAATATTAGTTCTAGAGTTTTCAATTGAAGCGCTCTTTGGCTCTCCAATTCCCTTGACCGACTCCTGATATTAACGCTCTGTCCAATTGGGGAACAAGACGTCCATCTCTTCCCGGATTTTGAGCGTAGCCATTCATTTCTTCGCTGTTTAGGTATGAATTCGTTGGCCTTCTCCTTGCCAGTGTGATTGCATTCAATTGATATATTTGTCTTCATTTTATTTACCCTATCATTACATTTATCGATAGTTTCAGCCATCATGCAACTTCTATGAAAGTTTCGTTCTGCTATAGTGGCTTGATACCCATTCTATCGTTCCTTACTTCGTTCTATACTAATATTAAACCCTTGCTGGGTAGGAATTTCTTCTTCTCATGTTCTCCATGACTGTGATCGTTTCGTTCGCCGAGTTTTCCTTGGCTCTCCGCAAGAAGTCACTACACAGGTAAGCCACCGATTTGTTGGAAGTAATTTATCCTGGGTTTGTTTTGTTCTGGCGAGCGTTTTTACCATACTCATTTATCCTTTCTACAAGTCGTATTTGGTGACGGAGCCCTCCACTCTCAGAGGTAACCCTTATTTTATTATGCTCAGTTCAAACGTACTATATTCTGAATTGCCCTCAATTCGTCTGGTTATAACGATCTCTCATGTTTCCCTCATTTTTATTGCAGGTAGGTGCGAATCTAGTCGAGGGTTTTCCTCAATGGTATTTGATGGATTTATAATTCACTCAGATTGACGTCTTTATACCTTGCATTTCAGGTCGGTATCAACACGTCCTCAGTCATAGCGCAACCTAGCTTGCTCGTTGTTGTTACACGAAATTTATCTAGACACTTCAAACTTTTTTTGTGGTCACAGAAGTTTCTATTGTAGTAATAAATTATGCCAGACACTGGGATTGTTATCTAATTTTTTCTTCGGTGATGAAATCCCCAGAATGATTAATTTTTGTAATATGATTATGAACCCTTGATAGTCTGATTTCGTAATGGCTTCGGAAATTGATATGTAAATATATGTCTATTTACATATTCGTCTCTGTTATTTATGCCAACTCAATGATATCCGCTAATAGGTTCCAGTTTATCATTTTCATGTAAGTACTCATATAAAATATTTCTTTCAGTAATTACCTGACTAAGTTAGACTGAAAGAATTATGAAGTTCGCTAGTCTTATTTTTTTTTATCTTTCTGTTCCTTCGCATTGTAATAGCATAATGAAGATAATCTCTTTGTTGTATAAGTTTTAAAGTCTAAAATCTTCCAATGCATGTGAAATTGCAATTTCCATAGAGTATAGAATTTCATGTATATTATATGACTCAGCAGGGGACTCTAATTATACTCCTGAGTTTGAGGTTCCATCGTAATAGTTACTTATGTTATTCATAATGTTTTCTGCCCCTGTATACTTATAATTTTTCCCAGTATAATAGTGTTCATCTATCTAGTGCTTAAGCCAACATTCTTGACTAGCATTTTATATAGATCTGGTGGGTGAAATATTTGTTAACTTTCACAGCTTACACGGTTGCATGCATTTTATAGAAATTCACATGCTCATCTTATTTTTCCAATAAGTGTTCAATTTGGACCATTATTTTGTGAAGGATGTTAATCACACACCCGTTATATATATAATTGTCATACCACAATTATTTGCAGATTGTTAACCATGTTTAGCTATGTCTCTTTGCTACCTAGAGTTATGTGAAGCACTAAATTCTATACTCTTCCATTCTTTCCTTATTGTAGAGGGCAGTTTATAGGTAGACATGCACTGTTATTTTGGAAATCTACACATCTGTTCTCCACTTAGTTAATTCAATAGATCTATAGATCTGCACTGTATGTACTTAATTTCTCCCACATACATGTTTTAAATGTCTCTAGTGTTCACTGTTTTAATCCTATTATTAACAGAAATAGATTAAAGTTACACAATTATGAATTATGAGGTACATAAATCTCCAGATTTAAACCAAAGGTTGGTTTAGTGTTTCTGGCTGATTTGTCCTCATATTTTTTTTTTCCTACAACTATGCAGGACTGAGAGAGTTTAACTACTCTATCATTCTGTAAATGTATGGAACACCAACACAACCAAAACATTGCAAGAAATATGCAGCTACAGTCATTAACCTTTACACTTAACAACAATAAATTTTAATCATTCATAAGCACTATGAGCATACCACTTTGGTACTTGACCAATCCTCCCAACCGTAGAGTCCCTCTATCTCTAGAACTCACCCCCGAGCTGAGATCACTTCCATTCTAGACCAACCTCTAATCTGTTCAGGAATAGCTTATTTAAGCTTTTACTCCCCAAAGACTGTTTTCTAGTTCTGCGTCCAGAATATCAGGATGCTTTTCTTCCTGTTTGCCTACGCTTCCCATTTTAGGGACTGTTAAAGCTGCTTTATGTTTTTCCCATCTTTTTACCTTTTCCCAACTACTCTCCACATCATTGGGGAAACTAGATTTTCCTCAAAATCTAATTTGGAAATAAATTCTTTCAAGGATTTTTGAAAGATTTTGGGGAAATATTTGCCTCTGTCCATCCTCATGGATTTAGCAAGTGATCTCACAATTCTCATTTGGTCAATCTGCACAGCATTATTTTTTTTTAATTTTCATAATGAAATATTTAATTACATCCACAAAATATACTTATCCATTTGGGGTCCACCCCCCTTAGGATTTAAGTTCAAATGTATAGCTTTGAAAGATAACATAAACTAGTGCTAAGTACTCCATCACATCTGAACTTGGAAACATGTCTCACCTATTATGTTAAAGCCATTCAATCCCATTTATTGAGAAAATACCATCAATTTCCCTATAAATTGAGCACTCATCTAAGTGCTAGGGAGGAAGAATTTGTGTATTGTTATGTGGTTGGATTCTCAATTGATGAGAGATGGAAGTATTGTTATGCTGCTGAGATGATGCTTGATGTGATGGGGAAGGAATGAAGTTGGAGCAGGCTGACGATGAATCGATCTATTGGTTGTAATATTCTCCTCCTACTTTCTTAATAAAGATATATGTTCATTTTCTCATATGTATTCTTATATCTTGTAAATTTAATTCTCAATTATGTATGTATTATAATATCTAATCGGTTTGGTTTGGTTAAGATAAGTAGATACTTTTATATTTGTATGTTGTTTGTCATTCTCTGTCTTTGATTGTAGGAATCGATCTAGTGGCTTTAGTTGGATTGAGAGCGATGACAACAACAAGAGAAGGAGGAGAGAAAAAGGATCACAAGTAGGCTTATTTCCTTTCTATCTATCTATTTGTCTTAGAGAAAATAATAGTTGTCTTTCTTCTATTGTTCTGAGTGAAGGAACACCACACTCAGGGAATCTAGTTTATCCATAGCTTAGAATTTCGTATAATAGTTTGAACTGGGACTTGATCGATATTTTCGCCATTAGGAATAATTTCTTGTAGCAACTTTTTCAAACCTTCCTTCAAACCTTCTATGTCTACTTTTAGATCATTCTTCATGTCTTCCATGTTTCCTTTCAGTTTTTACTCTATACCATCGATCCTATCTTCCATTCCATTATTCAAACCATCGTTCTTAGTCTCCATGTATGCTTTTAAACCATCTATGTGATATTTGGTTGCTCTTTGTGAGATTGAAATTTTTTGCACTTGGTACCATATTTTTCATATCTCACACTACAATTCTTCCTCTTGATGTGTCATAGTAGAATTTTTTGAGGGCTTAATGGGTGTAGAATTATTTTGGGGATGCATTATAGAACTAGATACTTTTTATTTATTTTAAGTGCTCGATATTGAAACTCTATAATTTTGGATCTCCAAGATCTAAACTTCAGTCCTGTGGTAGCCATCTAAGTCTTCTTTTAAATCCACAAGTCAAACCTAATTTGGATTCTTTAAGACAAAGTTATGCCCAATCTCCCACAATGACCTAATTCTAGACTTCTTCAATAGAGCAAACTTGTAAGATGTGCCACATGTCACTTTTTCATCCTTTGGTTCTGAAATTGATACATAGGAAACTACAGTCCATTTAATTTTGACCACTTTTTACAAAATTCCAATCCCGTGCTTAGAGAGTGAGTTATGACTATTTTCCCAAGGTCACCTCTTAGAGATTAAATTCAGGAGCCTGAAAAAGCCCTAACTTCCATAGATCATATCTCCAAAAATATTGCAAACCAAGATCTGAAATATTTACACAAAGTTCCTCAAGATTTCTTCACAAATGTGTTTTTTAGGCATCTGAAATTTTGTAGAAAAAATGGTAAAGCGAAAATATGACGATGACCTATTTGAAACAGCAAAACCCTAGAATCCAAAGCTCTGATACCAAATGATATGAAACCAGCTCCCAAAATAGAAGAAAATAGAGATCAACACCTTAGAAATTAGCCACTTCGAGGGGGAAACCTCCTTTACATTACTTAAATGAAAAATTATTGGATTCTCAAATGAAAAAACCACCCTTCTATATATAGGAGTCGATGGGGTCATAATATAATCCTAGTTGGCCTAACAATAATAATGTAATAGCACAATAATAACAATAGTGGCTTTTTATGGGGCACAATAATAAAAATATTGGGACTACATGGGCACAAAAGTAACAATATGGGGGCTATAATAAAAATAAAAATAAGGGGATACACTAGTATTATAGTGACCAAACATTATCATTATTCAATTGGTCATTGAGGATGATGTTAAAAAGACATAATGAAAAACTATATATTACCCACAAGATGATGTTGTTATAGCCTAAACTGTAAACTACCACCTCAAACGTGTTTAGGGTTATCGAGCTTTTACAGTATGCAATGAATGGACTCATGGAGTGGTGGAATCCTAGTATGGATCCTTTACGAAGTGAATATGGAGTCCTTATGACAACAAGAATGTAGCTTATGACAAGAGTAGTTTTAGTGTTTTAATAAATAAAGCATTTGAAATGACTACTTGTTGGGGTATCTTCTAAATAAAATTCAGTGTAAAACTTTGGCGGTTCCTTAAATATTTCATCTTGAATTAGCACTGGAAATAATAGGTTCCATTATATACACATGGAGCAAAATTTACGCTTCCATATTTAGTACCTATTACATGCAGAGTTATTGCAAACTCTCCTTTCCATTGATGTTAAATGGGGATGTATAAGGTAAATGAAGGCAGAAGGAGAGAGGAATAGTTATGTTGCCATCAATGCCAAAGGGGGAGAATGTTGGTAATGTTTGAATTCATGTCAAATGGTCATGATAAGGAAACATTCATTAGGGTAATTTTGAGGTCTAAAATGGGCCTCCTAAGAAAAGTGTACAACCAAATTAAAATTTATAAGAACCAACAGGATTCAAGATGATGATGTCAACCATGGGGGATGATTCACCATTTTTGGAGTAAAATATTTAAAATAATAAAAAACAATAAAATAATAAAACTACTTTTTAAACTCGTATTTTCAACTTATCTCCCTAATTTTTTACTCAAATTTTGAGTGGGATTACTCATTGGATGAAAAATTTAATTTCTCATCCAAGGAGTACCCATGTTACATACTTTCGATGGACCCTTCTACATGAAAAAATAGAAATACATGAAAAAACGTGATTGCAATCACATTTTTCATGTATTTCTCTTTTTTCATGTAGCAGGGTCCATCAAAAGTATGGAACATGGGTACTCTTTGGATGAGAAATTAAATTATGCATCTAAGGAGTGTTTCCACTCGACATTTGAGAAAACATTTAGAGAGATAAGTTGAAAATACGAATTGAAAAATAGTTTTATTATTTTATTATTATTTTATTTTTTTCCCTCTAAGATTTGATGATGTAATCTAATATTGTTTTATTATTTACACTATTATTTTATAATTTCCCTAGGAGGCCCATTTTAGACCTCAAAATTCCCCTAATGCAACTGATTTAATAATGTTGATGATTTTTGTTGATGTAATTGAAAAGGCTGAAAATGATGTGAAGTGAAAAATATATGATAATCACTGTGAAGGCTGAAAATTTCCAAATGGAACATAAAAATTGAGACACGGGTTGGAAACTATATTCTTCTATTAAATATAAAAATTTATGATACAAGATCATACAAATCCAATTTTCCTCTTATAATCATTACTATTACACAACATTTTGTCACTATCCCTCAACTCCCTATTCCTGGATACTGGAGAACCTATACAATGACCCTTGTGTACTTTTTCCATCATGAAAATATGCCTTTATATCCCTTACAGTTTGAGGAACAATCCCTCTTTTGATCGTTCCTGGAGTAGCTCCCTAAAAACCTACTTTTTTGGAGTAGCGCGATCCTTCTATGTCTCCTTGCGCCCATAACCCATCCTAAGCTTATGAGCAGCACCAATCAACACTAGTATGGACCTAATACCCACACCTATATACTTGTGGAATATTTTTTTTAAATGGAAATGAATCTTCATGGCCTAGTATGTTTGTTGGTTAGGATACAACTGAGCTTCCTCCCTTGGGCCTCTTCTTCCTACAAAAGAGGAACCTCCCAAAGAGATAAGCCATTCTCCCATCACAAGTGGATAGATGTACCCTCCTCCATCTCTATAAATTCATCATCCTCCAATGCCTCTGCTAGTTAGAACATAATAGAGCATAGAAGAGAGAGGTTTGAAGATTGCCATAAGATTTGAAGGAGAGAGTTGAGTCCTTAGCCTTCTCACATTCAGTTGAAAAAAAGTGCTTTGGAGACGTACCCGGATTTAAACCCACTAAATGAGAGCTTTGACATCAAGGCACAAGTTGTAACTCCTCCTCTATTTATAATATGACGTGACTGATATTTATTTTCCATTCTTGTTCATGTTTATGATTGAGAATTATGTGATTCCTTCATCAACTGGATACATTATATTTGTATATGCATGTTGCACTTGTATGCTTCTTGTTGTTTCTTAGTCACTTTTGCACGTAATTGAATGTTGGTAGTAGTGGAGATCTATTTTTGAAAAGAAAAGTATCAATAAGCTTCGACGAAAAGCAACATCGCAACATCATATCGAGGTAGGCCATCTCTTTCGATCTATGTTTCATTCATGATCTAGGAAAGTAGGTGTTGGCGTGTTTCCCTTGTTGATAGACCTACTCTAGGGATAGAGGGATCATCTCTGTCTGCAAAGATGATTTACCTACACGAAAAGTTGGCGACTCCGTTGGGGAGTCATTGCCTTTAGTCTCTTTTCACTCCTTGAGTTTTTTTGTTTTTCGTTGATATTTTTTCAAATACGTCCCATCTCTACTTTGTTTCTGGATTTTGTGACTGCTTACATTCATCAATCCTTACTCTGAAGTGATAAACCTAGCTTTATTTTGTCAAACCCTTTTGATTTTGGTCATTTTCCTTGATTGGCATTGTTATTTCTATAACATATGTGCTGATCAGTGGTAAATGTTTTAACGCAATCACACTTTTCCCCTTCCAGCACGAGGTGCAACCTCACAGGTGCATCACTTTCTGTGTGATTGATTTTAGGGTTTCCCTTCATTGAGTTTCAATGTGTCTTACCTTTCCAAATTATTTTCTCTGCTCAATTTTCTCTTGTTGATTTCTGTTCAACGACTTGATTGTCTCATTTAGTTCATTTTTGGTCTTCTTTCTTTCAAAATGTGCATCCTTGTCATCCTAAGGTTTCTAGGTGTTTCGAGTAATTTGATTGGTTGCATGATTTGTTGTGTTCCAGACCAACTATTGGGTGAGTTTTTTCATTTATTCTCCAACCTTTTGATTTGGTTGTTTTTATTTTTCGGTTGGTTTATGTGATTAGTGTTTTCAAGTTTCCATCTCGTGTGAATTTGAGTATCTCTTCTCCATCTCAATCATAGATCACATTACTTGTTTCCAACTGAAAGATATTTCTTTGTATGATTAGTTAGTGTGAAAAGTGAAGAGTCCTCGTTTTGAGAAAGTGAATCGAAATATCTCTTTATTGCTTTGACCCTTTAAGTTTTGTGGTATTTAGAGAAATTCGTTTGGGATACTTGAAACAAGTGTTTGTGATCTTCCATTTTGTGTATTTTTACATTTATTTCATACAAATAAAATTAATTTTTTCTTTCATTTGTTTTCATCTCAAAATGTGTATTTCATTGAAAGTGCATTATATAACTTGCATCAAGAAATCATTTTTGGATTGATCATTGAACTTAGATTAAATTTTTTAATGATTGAAATTTGAGCGTGCATTGAGTGCATTCTCATTCATTGAAAGGAAATTGTGCATAGATTACAATTGCATAGTTTTCGAAAAAATTGCATAAATTACATTGCATAGTTTTGCATCTTTGAACATTTTGTGTTGGATTGGGATAGTGTGAGTGATCTAGTTCGGAAAAGTTTTTTTTCGCTACATTTTTTATTGCTGCATCATTGTTTGAAATTCATCCCTAATCTAGATAGTATTCATCGAATTGAATGAATTGTTTTCTCATATTAGTTGCATTATAGTTGTCTAGGTGACAATCGTTTTAAGCCTTAAAACTGAAACTATAATCAAGATCAACTTAAAACAAACCTCAATCATCCTAAGGATCATTTGGAACTTAATGAAAAAATTTAGAGGTATACGCTAGAGACATGTTTCGGTGTTGTAAAACGTAGGAGTTGTCACTAACAGTCTACGTTACAATTTGGGGGTGATATCCTGTCCCACGTATGAAAGTATATTAACGTATGATAAGTATGTCTAAGGATGCTCTCATAAAATAGTTATGCATCAGATAACACTACTACGGACTTGGAATCCCACATACTGTTGATTATATTTTGGGAGACACCATTAGGCTGCAAACCTACCATAGGTAACTGAGTCGGCCACCTTGTAGATGTGATACACTGAACACAACATTCAGGGAGATTGGATGTCGTACGTTAAGTCATTGGTAAATTTGTTTTCTAAGTTTTATATTGCATTTCACAGATACTTGGTAAAATCTCTTACCTATTTTACCCCTTTTTGGTTTATTTTGTGTTTAAATTCTAAAATTTATTGTCCACGATAACATATGACTCGTGCTCACCTCCTTAGTTGATATTAGGTTGATATTAATGACAACATTTCTTGAGTTCACCAACCCAGGAGTCCCCTTAGATGGGAATCGTGGTCCTTTTCCTTCTTTTGGAAATGTTGAAGCTCCTTATATGCCAACGTTGTCCCGTCTAGGATTAACCATTGGTTTGCCAGTTTGGCTATTTTCGACCCATGTGGTTTCAAACATCCAATCTTCTTTTCAACCAAGTTCTCCTCTACCTAAACAATGTGAACCACATGTTGATCTTAAGGTTTACCCCTCTCCTTCTTCTCCCATTTCTTCACCTCATTCTTCCTCTTCACTTGGTGAAAGTTTGGGTTCCAATAACCAAGTGGCTAAGAAGAAGAAGGAAAAGAAGCAAGGGGGAAAACCAACGACCATCGCTACCGATGCAACTGATGTGGAAAAAAATTCCACTTCATCTCGCAAAGTCAAATTTTCTTGCAAGCTATTGGAGGGTGACCATATTCTTAGAAATTGTCCTGGTATTCCCAAGGTGTTAGAAGTGTTTTCCATTGGCGCAATTCACCATCCTTCGTCATTAACCCCTAGACATCATGTTGGTAATGAACCTTCAACTAGAGATAATAAGAATCATAAGAAATAGGGTAAGATCAAATTTCCATGTAGGTTATGTGAAGGGAGCCATCCCATTCACCTATGTCCTTATATTGATGAATCCTCTAAAGTGATGAATACCCTCAAAGATTCTGAGTCCTGTCTTCCGGTTGGTTACTGGAAGTTTTCTTCGAGTCCTCCGCTAGTTGATTAAGTAATTGATCGATATTCATCTCTGGTCAATTCCTCTCTCTCCGAAAGTCAGTCTCATGAGTCCATTCCCAGCCAATAATTGGTTGATGAAAAGGTCGACCTGATTCCACCTATGGTTCATCAGTTCTTTTTCATAGAGAGTGGATCTCATACCAGTCAGGTTCTCTTTGTTTCCTCAGATTCCCCGGGATGGGAGGAAAATCCTCCCGTTCCCACCGTCCAAGAGGGTGATCCTCTGGCTGCCATTCCCGTAGTCTAAGACGATGATCCTCCTGCTCTCGTAATGGAAGGGGATAGTTTTCCCATTCTGATGGCACCCCCTCCATGTAGTTTGGTTGCTTCGTTTGATTGGATTCGAATGGAAAGATATCGTTTTCCTTCTTACGTGCCTTTTGAGATCACCGTACAAACCTATAATGTGGTCGTACCTAGAACGATTATACATGAAGGTGCATCTGTTAGTATTTTGTCCTCAACTACCTGGTAAAATTTTGGTTCTCCACCGCTTGTGCTTGTTACACAGAATTTGTTGGCAGTTAATAGAGGAACCAATCAACCATTAGGTATCCTTCCGAAGTTACCTATTACTTTTGGAAGAAATACTACATATACACGATGGTCATCCAAGGCCCCTTGGAATTTAACTTACTCTTAGGGCGTGACTATACTTATGTCATGGGAGCACTTGTCTCTTCCCTCTTTTGTGTGATCTGTTTGCAACATGAAGGTCTGATTGTGACCATTGATAAGCTTTCATTCATTAGACCTAACATGAAACCTAGTCTACCATTATACCTTAATGTTCCTTAAATTTCGGTGGTATCCTCTCCACCCCAGGTTAATTACGTAGCAACCTGTTCCATGCACGTATCCATTGATGGGTCAATCAATGATGTCGTGTATCGTGTCCTGGGGGAATTGGACCCCAATTTCTAGAGTGTTGTTCTCCCATCAAATGAGATCCTCTTGGAAGCCATGAATTCTTATATTTCATGATCAGGTATTCAGAGCATAGTTCGTTTCCTTGTGTCAAGATCCTTAAAAAATGAAACAAGCCTTTTCAGATCATAGTTCCTTTTCTTGTGTCAAGTTCCTTAAAAAATGAAACAAGCTCTTCAGAGCATAGTTCCTTTTCTTGTGTCAAGCTCCTTAAAAAATGAAACAAGCCTTTTTGGAGCATAGTTCCTTTTCCTAGGTCAAGCTCCTTAAAAAATGAAACAAGCTCTTCAGAGCATAGCTCGTCTTCTTGTGTCAAGAACCTTAAAAAATGAAACAAGCTCTTCAGAGAAGAGTTCCTTCGTGTGTCAAGCTCCTTAAAAAATTAAATAAGGTGTCACGAAGATAGTTCTTTTACTATGTCGACCTTGTTAAAAAATGAATTAGGCCTCTATGAGGATAGTTCTTTTACTGTGTCAACCTCATTAAAAAATGAAACAAGGTGCATTTTGGTTCGAGCTTTTGATTAGATCTCGTAAAATCCCAGTCGAGTCTTTCACTTGATCTCGTAACTGAACCTTCATTTCATCCATTTGTTGGTACCCTAACAGTCTACTTGGGTGAATTAAATGAAGCTTGGGGGGCATGCACCGCGAATTGGGTCATCATGCTGGGGGCATGCAAGCTTATTTCAAGCATATGTTTTCTACATGTTTCAAGCTTGTGCAAAAATGAAACCAGTTCCAAGCATAATTTTCCATGTTTTCAAGTTTGTGTAAAAATTAAACTATTCTCATTACACTTCTTGTGATTTCCATGTTATCAACCTGTTTTTTCAGATGAAACTTGGTTTTCGCATTCCATCGTCACCATCTTCTTGGTCGATCATACACCTTCACTTGGTTGTTTTACTCATTCCTGAGGAACCTCTGCGATAAGTGGTCTTGTTAGCTAGCATCTTGACCTTTTTATGTTTTAAGCAATTCCATCATTACTGGAACCAGTCGCTACCCTTTATACCACTCGTTCCTCCAGGAGGAGTCCTCTTTCAACTATTTTCAGACTCTTGAAAACGAAAATATTTCCGTTTATTTTTTGTTTTGAACTCGTTAATGTAAACAAACTGTAGTTTACCCAGTATACGTTTACCCCTTTTTAAGGCTAGGATAAACTATTTAAGAAAAAGGAATACCTTAGTCAATCATGATAAAGTGGTTCTCTCAAACTTTGTTTGCTACCTTTTTGGATTCAAGGGACTATCTACAAAAAGGGCCCTGAGGAGTTGTATTTTTAGCCTCTTTTTAAACTCTCTAAACATGAAAAGGCGTTGAGTTTCATGTTTGTCAAACTCGTTAAAATATAATGACATTAGAATCGTCACCATGACGCTACCGAGTTCCTCCTTCCTAGGGCTCGTAAAATGTGCTAGGATGGATTTGTCTGGAGGAAAAACTTATACAAAACGCATATGCTATCCCCTTCAAGCTTATTTTCAAAAAATAATTGGGGTACTCACCATAAATGGTGGGGGGAGAGTGGAAGTATTTATCAGTTGTGTCAACAGTATGTCGCTCTTGAACATGACACTTGTTTGTATTTCATGTCAGGCTGGGGATATCCTAAATTCATCACTTGGCCTCCATTGGGAAATATGTTTGTCTCTAATTCAATTACCTATTTTGTCAACATCATCTCTGATTCCATTTGAGTCAAATACTACCAAACTCCGGAGTCGTGTCGCTGATATGTTCAAGAGTAGTTCCTTCTATAGTTTTTCATTACCTGATTCTTTGTTCAATATTGATTCACAACCATCTTGATCCTCTGTCTTGTGTCGATGATGTGGGATTAATCATGGCCCTCCTTCGACATATCGCTTCCTATAGACTTCAACTCGTTATATGGGAAGTTGATCTAGAGGCTCATTTCAGTACCTTATATCATGCTTGCCTTAAGGGTAGGTTTTTCACATTCAATGGCAACTTCACCTCATTGGACTTCGATCAGATGATTTCACAAGTGTTTGACTTTAGTTCCTTATTCACATCACATGGATTGTACTGCTAGTACCTTGAGGACCATCGTCATTATTGGTGGTCTCTCTCGTGCCTATTACCAGTTTACATCAGTGACTGGTAATCAGGTGATTTTCTTGCATGTTTGACGTCAACTCGCTCATTCAAATGCCTAAATTTGTACTTGATCGGGTCATGATGGAGTGCGAGACCCTGGATTTCATCTAATTTAGTCCAGGTTGCAAGGCGATATGAGTTATTCACGAGTGTATACATGAATCCTTTTGGTGAATGGTTGTGCCCATACTTGAGTCCATGTTTGTGATCCTTATTATTACTAGATGGTTGTGTCCATGCGATGGATCCTATTACATGATCTCTTCTACAGATGGATGCGTCCATGTCTTATACTCATGTATTGATATCAAAGATTTCAATTATATATGTACTTGATTCACAGGTTTTTCGATGGCTTCATCTTGGTCTTGGCATGTTCTCGTAAAGAATTTCACCCCTCACTCTTGTTCTACCTTCATGCTTCAGGGGGCATCTGTTACACATAATTTTGTCATTGTCCTTGAAGTCCCTATGCCTAGATCTTGAAGAACCTCTACAGTGACCCATGCATACTTTTTCCATCATGAAAATATTCCTTTGTATCCCTTACACTCTGAGGGACAATCTCTCTTTTGATCATTCCTGGAGTAGCTCCCGAGAAATCAAATTTTTTGGAGCAGTGAAATCCTTCTATGTATCACTTGCACTGATGAACCATCCTAAGCTTATGAGCAGCACTGATCAGCGCTAGTACCGACCTCATACCTGCATCGATAATAATTTTGGAAGATTTTTTTAAAAATGTAAACAAAGTTTCATGGCCTAGAAGATTCGAGAGCGGAGAGCTGGATTTTTGTTGGTTAGCGTATGGCCAAGCTTCCTCCCTTGGGCCTCTTGTTCCTACAAAAGAGGAACCTCCCAAAGAGATAATCGATTTTCCCATCATAAGTGGATCTATGTACCCTCCTCCATCTCTGTAAATTCAACATCCTCCAATGCCTCTGCTAGTTAGAACGAAATAGAGCATAACAAAGAGAGGTTTGAAGATACCCATAAGCTTTGAAGGAGAGAATTGAGAACTTAGCCTTCTCACGCTGAGTTTAAAACAAGTGCTTTGGAGACGTGCCTAGATTCGGACCCAGTGAAGAAGAGCTTTGACATGAAGGCACAGGTTGTAAATCAACTTCTATTTATAATATGAAATGACTGATATTTATTTTCCATTCTTGTTCATGTTTATGATTGAGAATTCTGACATTCCTAGATCAGTTGGATAGGTTATATTTGTATATGCAAGTTTCACTTGTATGCTTCTTGTTGTTTCTTGGTCACTTGTGCAGGTAATTGAACACTAGTTACAACGGAGATCTATTTTGTAAGAGTGAAGGATCAAGGAGCTTCGACAAAGAGCAACATTGCAGCATCATATCGAGGTAGGCCATCTCTTTCGATCTATGTCTCATTTATGATCTAGGAAAGTAGTGTGTTAGCATGTTTCCCTTGTTGCTAGACCCACACTAGGTCTAGAGGGATCGTCTCTTCCTGCTGAGAGGATTTACCTACACGACAATTACTAGTTGAATTGTTTTATTTCAACTCTATTTTCTATTATAAATTTTCTTTCAGAACTGAAAATGAAGAGGCAAGCTTATGAGAAGTTTTTGGAAGTCCAAGAGACAATTCTTCATTTCATATTCCCGCAAAGAATAAAAACAACCAATATGGCTTGCTTATAAAATATACAATGTGGAATGGAAACATAACTTTTTGAAGTGAAGCAATCTATATGAGAAAGTAGATGAGCAACAACAGAAGAGGCACAAAGCTGAAAAGGAGAAGCTGTAAAGACTTGCAGTAGACTTGGCAACATAATTGTATATCATGTAACCAACACTTTTGACTTGATATCGTGATTAAGAGATTGTTGTCCCCTTATATATTATAGCGTGATAAAGAACAAATTGTAGCTTGTTGAGGTAGGAGCCTCGTGTGGGTTGTAGCCTGAAGAAAATTTGTGGGAGTTGGTGATTCCTTTGAGGTAGGAGCCTCTTGAAGGTTGGAGCCTACAAAAATATGATGTAATAAGGAGTAGTAGCCTGCCTTCACATCACTTTCAGCCTAAATTTTTTTGGTTTTCTCTCTTCGGGGTTTCCACTTATATCTGGTGTCTTCATGTGTTGGTTCTTGAATGTTGTGTGAATGTTCATTAATTCTTGGTAAGTATATCTACACATCTCTATCTATGACGCCTACAAAAGGAGACCAATAATAATTGAGCATATACATAAACTATTAGATGCATAAAAGGGACACCTACAAAAGGAGACCAATAATAATGGAGCATATACATAAACTATTAGATGCATAAAAGGAAAATTAAAAATTATTGATTCACCCCCTACCTTAAATTCCAAACATAAATGTCACCCACCACCTTACATAGGACATATAATTCTAGCATCATTAGGAGCATCATTAGGAATAGCAGTAGCAGTGTCTAACATAACACTGTGAGTGTGAGTTAGAGCACTCATCCACGAAATTGCCAATTACAAAATTATTTTATTATTACTATTTTAAAATGATTTGTGAGACTAACAAATATGAAAATTTTAAAATGATTTGTTAGACTGACAAATACCAAAAATAAATCACTCTCCATTACACGAATTATGTAACATCAAGGCTAGCTCAACAACGGAAAATTAGAAATAAGATTTCAGAAATATAAAATATTCATTTTCAATTTACTCAAAAATAAGAATATTTGGAGTTTTTCAAAAACTTTGGTTCAAATTACAAAAACTCAGCAAAATAATGGAAAGTCAATGATTTTTCCTAATTTGATTCGAGGTACAAAAACTGAACGAAATCATAAAAAGTCTATGGGTTTTGACCACAAGGAAAATACTATAATACCTTTTAAAAAAAATAATAAACATATTTAAATTAATAATAATAATATAATTATTAATAAAATAATTACACAATTATTATATGATTAATAAATAATTAGAATATATGCTTTAGTTTTAGCGATATAAACTGTGTAAGATATTTTAAAATCATGAATTTTGCCTCGATACTAAATGACATAAAAAGTAACACCGTAAAGAATTTGTAAGCCAGAAGTGAAAAATGTGGACATTACATGACTTCTGCTAGATGTCATACACGACCGAGATCTTTGCCTATGTCTAATAACTTCACACGGCATGGTTTAAGATTCGGGAACACTCGACTAATAAAACAAGATGTCTCTGATGTCGATTTCATGGAGAATTTGTGGTGGACTCATTAGTGAGACTCCCCACAATTAGCGTGTAATATTAAATTTTAAAAGGATCTAGTTCATGGTGTGTAGTGGTGATATGGTGTTTTGTTAAAGTGTTTATTAATGAAAAATTTTATTTATATTTACAAGTGGTGTGGTTTAGACTCATTTGTTTTATAATTGTTAAATTTCAGTACTTTGGGTGCTTGAAAGGTTTTTGATAATGTTGAATCCATTTTCACTATAATAATATAATTCATACACTCTAATTATCTGATTTTAAAATTTTTTTTTTACCAAATTTCAAAAAAAAAAAAAATGCCATTTATACTATTATATTTCTATTACATCCGTAGACAACTCCTATCCCAAGCATTTCAGAATGCAGATAAGCAAGCCCAAATTAAAAAATTCAGTGGAATCTATATTATTTGAGTTTAGATGGTTGTGACCCGGTGCAAAAGTGAATCTTTGGAGTTGAATTTGCTTTTCCTTTATTTTGGAATCCGATAACATTCGGGGCAGCGACGACCAGGGCGAGAGTGTGTGCGCTCACTATTCTTTTTAATATAAATAGATACCAAGGTATAAACGAAGCATATCCGAGCAGCAAACCGCATAAACACTTAAAAAGAACAGGATGTCAGAATAATACCACGGAACTAATGGGTCGGAAGAATCAGAGTCCTGGAGACTCATGGTACAACCAGTACGTTTGTATGCCCCCCATTTGCTAATATTCCGCAGTTTAATAACCACTCATACGCTGGCCGAGTAGTTCTTTGATCAAAGTTGTTTCTTATTTATTCGAAGACCGTCCAGTCTTTTCATGCCTGTCGGGAGCGTTTTCTGTGGGCGCGTCCCCAATGCCTTTCCCTGGAAAATATGCGCTCTTCTTTCTCCTCCTCGTCTATTTAGGAAGAAGCGTCCTCTCACTTCATTCACAACCACAAAATCTTCTTTCCATCTGCAACATTTTCCTTAGCTTTCACTGTAATCTTGCAATTGGTGTCCACGGTAATTTCCATTGTGCCTCGACCCGCCTCGAAGGTTCGTTATCATTGGGTTTCTTTTCCAGCAAAATGCAGAGTATTTCTGCCTTGCCATCGTCTGTTCAATACAGGAGATTGTTAGAAGATCGCGGGATAGTGCTGTCATCGGCTCCCATCAGCCCGTCAGCGGAGATTCCAGAGAGCTCGGCAGCGGTTACCTACGTAGCGAAAGCTAGTTTCGATTCCAGCTTAGCCATCATCCTCGCGGCGTTTCTTTGTTCCATCATATGCGCTTTAGGTGTGAGTGTCATGATACGCTGTAGACTTCTCTGCAGAAGATGGCGAGTGGTGTCCGAGCCAGGGACGGACGCTGGTGTTGGAGAAGTCAAAGGTAGCATCTGCAGAGAAATCGATATAAAAGCACTACCCGCCACAGTGTACCACACGGCCGGTTCGGCTATGGCAAGCATGGATTGCCCTATTTGCTTGGAAGAATTCATGGAAGGAGAAAATGTGAGAGTATTACCAGAATGCTCTCACAGTTTCCACTTGGATTGCATAGACACATGGTTGGTTTCCAATCCCTCTTGTCCTTCATGTCGCCATTCTCTACTTTATGTAATGGTCAAGAAATCATCGGGTGTAGCTCAGCGCAATGTCAATTTGGCTTGAAGATGACGATTGGCAAAATTCAAAGGGCTCATTACAGAAATGGTGAGATTCATTCCTGGGAGTTTCCAGATGACAGAGAAGGCGGAACAACACTTTTGTAGCCGGTGTGTTTGCTATGTTTGAGGCACAAGCCAAGAAAAAATCATTCTAACAGAGAAGACTGACAGTAGAAATTTACTGCTACTAGAAATAAGTAGTAGAGCATATCCGACGTTTCAGATCGTGATGCTCCTGAGAATGTATTTATCATAAATGAGTTTATTAACTGCTGCATTTCACAAAGGACTTGGAGTGCATTTGCAATCCATTTGATGAAAATACAATGCTAATTACACAGGAAGCAAGAGCAGGAAATTATGGTTTCTTCTAAGATGTTCAGAAGCACAAATGAATATTCCACAGGGCAAAGGAAAAACATTAACTATTTTTTTGGGTTACTTTAATGAGCCAATGACTGATCGAGAGTTGATTCTTTGAGTCTAATCAATAACTAATTGAAAGTCTTATTTCCAACCAATGAATAATCTATAATCTATCTGATTTCCATCCAATGACTAATCAAGAGTCTAATTCCAAATGAGAGCTTAATCAATACAGATTCCAACCAATGACTAATCAACAATCTGATTCTTTGAGCCTAATCAGTACAGGTCTCAGCTAATAACTAATCAAGAGCTTACTCCACAGTCTATAGGCTACATATTTGATTTTTTTGAACCCACTAAGGCTTGAACGGGAATCTCATAACAAAATAAGAATTAACTCTTTGAGAATATATATATATATTTTTTTGGACCCACTCATAACTAATTAAAAGTTGACTACGTGAGATCTATAGTTTCTTCTAAGATGTCCAGAAGCACAAATGAATATTCCACTCACAGAGCCACCAGAGGTGATTCCTTGAGTCTAATCAATATAGCTTCTAATCAATGACTAATCAAGAGACTCATTTCCAATCAATGATTAATCAAGAGTTTTATTCCTAATGACTAATCAAGAGTCTGATTTCTTGAGCTTAATCAATAGAGGTTCTAACCAATGACTAATCAAGAGTTGATTCTTTGAGTCGAATCAATACAGGTTCCAACCAATGACTAATTAAAAGACTGATTTCCAACCAATAACTAATCAAGTGTCTCATTCCCAATGATTAATCAAGAGTATGATTTCTTGAACCCAATCAATACAGGTTCCAACTAATGGCTAATCAAAATTAATCAAGAATCTAATTCCTTGAGCCTAATCAACCAATGAGGAAACTTCATTATTGATTCTTAATGACTAATCAAGAGAATCTGATTCCTTGAACCTAATCAACCAATGACTAATCAAGAGCCTACTCCATTCTTGATTCTTAATGACTAACTAAGAGCCTACTCCATTCTTAATTCTTAATGACTAATCAAGAGCCTACTCCATTCTTAATTCTTAAAAGCCTATTCCATTCTTAATTCTTAATGACTAATGAAAAGCCTACTCCATTCTTGATTCTTTGAGCCTAATCAATACATGTTCTATATATTTGATTTTTTTTAACCCGTTTAGACTTAACAAAAAATCTCATAACTAATGAGAAATTAACTTCTTGAAAATAATCAATATAAATTCCAACCAATAACTAATCAACTTCTTGAAAATAATCAATATAAATTCCAACCAATAACTAATCAAGAACCTACTCGACAATCTACAAACTACATATTTGATTTTTTTTAAGATCCAATAAGACTTGAATCTAGACCTCCGAGGCCAAAGTTCTAGCTATCAAACTCATCACCGATGGAATTGCCTCAACTGAACTAAAAAATAACATTTACATTAAGAAATAAAAGAATAAAATTAACATTAAGAAACAAAAAAGGTTCAGCCTGAAATATGCCAACAAAAACTTGCAAGAACCCAACCTATCGAAAATAAAACAAAAGAGGTTTAAAATTAGCAAAAATACTGCAACAAGTATGCCAAGATACCATACACACCCATACAACAAATGATTTTTAGTGGTGGTGCAATTATTCCCTCTCAATGGAAGAAGCCAATAGGTTGCCTCGATAGGATACTCTAATATTTCTAGATCATTGCTGTTTTAATAATTTATATATATATTGAAATAAATTAGGTAAATTGGTAATGGGTTAAATTGGATTATTATTATAATTTATAAATTTTATTCACAATGTATATAATTATTAATTATTTATAAGATTAATATAAATATTTTAAATTATTATTAGTATATTGATATAAATTAAATAGTTGATAAAATTTTTTAAGTTTTTCATGTTTTTTTTTATTTTTTATTAATAAAAAAGAAAAGCATGTTATATATAACAAAACTTGATGGTCTCAACCTGCTTGAAGGAAATCTGGTTTGTTGGCCACCTTAAAGAGTTGTAGGCCAACTCCTACTAAAAAAGTTTAAACCTTAGACTATAAGCTATGTCTGGTTTACTATCTCTTACAGATAGTAACTTTTAAAAGTAAATGCTATTCGAGGTATGCATGGGAAAAAAAAAAGAGAAAAGAAAATCTCAATCATCTGATGACTCAATTGGTGTCGGGTCCTTAACACTAGAAACGGGCATGTCCACCTCGTGCATGCTTTGCAATTGTCGATCTATGCGGCGTAGATGAACATTGCCATGGTGTTGTGCAAGACAGATTTCTTGAATGTCTCTGCTTATCTCATTTAAAATGGAGGTAGCTTCTGGGTCCCCTCTAATTTCCTAGATGCTCATAATTACCTTCGCCAATACATATTTTAGCATCCAGTATGTATGGATAGACTGGTGGAATAGGGACAGTCTGCTTCTTGTGTTACCGGGGTCCTTTAAAAATTCCATTGCCTCCTCCTGTATTTCGCATTCCTCCTTATTTTTGCAGTCTCGCTCCCATCCATATATGAGTGCTCTAACTTTCGATGAAATACCAGTGGAGTAGGCGTCAAAAATCTTTTCCATTACCACTTTTCCTGACTTCCTCCCTCTCTTTCTAGGGCCCACTGTAGGCTTGCTTTGTTTCTATTTCCCTTTGCCTTTGGCCTCTTTTGTTGTTGTTTTTCCTTTAACCATACTTGCATGCAATGCATACCATTGGATTAACTGATAGTGTTGTTGCAGGTCCATGACCGGTGATAGAGTAACACCTGTATAGAAATTAGAGATACATGTATATTGCAACATAATACCAATAAATGTTTTATAAAAACAACAGTGAAAAAGACCCGGACTATTGGGAGTGACATCCTCGTAAGTAGCAGAGCAATACACGTCAACATTCCTCCTTCTGAGAAACGAACTATTTAGAAGGGTGGCAATATGAAAATCCGTATTCTGGGATGACCGAGAATGCATGGCGAGAAGTATTCCCTTCGCCTTCTTCATTTTAACAGTTCAGGGCCAAAGGCTTCCACTATAAATATTGAATTTCCTCAACACCCAAAGGTAAGAGACCCACCAACAGCGAAACCCCCAAGGTACCATAACTTTGACAAAGTAGGGCCAAAACTTCAACATAGTAAAACAGAGACTTGTTGTAATAGAAATGAAACCCTTTAAAGCATAAATGAGCCCTCTAATAGTTGGGATAAACCTCCTTAAGACAAAAATGTTACCTCTGGAGACAAAATTGACAACCCACAACCCCGGTAAGATACCGGAAGGACGCCTCTCATAACCCCATAGAAAAGGAAAGTTATCATAAGAAGAAGAGTCCCGCATTACAAAAGGACTGAGTGAATGCAACTCCTGATAGAAAATTGAATCGAGCATTTTTTGCGGGATGACCATTCAAATCTATGCAGTATAATTTATGCGCTTGGGAAGACGGACCACTGGCATTGCATATAAGGTGGGGGATAGAATGCTTTCTGCAGGGGGTCTCGAAAGTAGAATAATTAGAGTCCACCTGTGACCGAGCAATACAGAAAACAAAACATGCAAAATTTGAAGAGAGCCTATATCTTCTAGATTCGAGCAGTAGACAAGTTGATGGAACATGCAAACCCACAATTATCATAAAACCATAATCACAACCCGAAACCAGACAATTATCACTGTAAACCCAATTAAAGAACCCATACGGGTTAAACCTCTTCTCGAAGATACATGGGATGTAACACACAAGATATGTAACCAAGCTGAAAACCATGGAACTGTCATCATTCACAGCAACATACATAGTGAAGAGAAGAAACACATACTAGGTGAGGGGGTGCAAATGCAAGGTTTTGACTTGATCCCTCATGGCAACTACATTTGTTGTTCCTTCCTCCGTAATCTGTCGGGATACAATACGCCTTTTCCCTCACCGACCTTCATAACCCCCTTAACAGGTCGACGTTGTTTCCCATACAACTCTGAAATGGTTAGTTGGCCTCCACCGTCATTCTCGCCCATCATTATAATGTGTGAACGATAGCACCTCCTCCTAAGACTGCGTATCTTCATCATGTGGCCATGTGGTACGCATCGCCGCGTGCCACCTCACGCCTCCCATCTCTCGAATGACACCCCAATTAGAGAAAAATTTGGTAAACTTGAATAGATATCAATTCATCATAAATATTAACATACTTATTTTATGGTACATTTCATATGAGTCAAACTAACAAAATCATAGAATATATATATAATTTTATTTTCAAATATTATTATTAGTTATAAAAAAATTAATATATTAGTCACATATGTAACAAATATTCTAATGCCTCTAGGTCTTGGACAGTGAACCTGTTTCATGACATCCATCCATGAAAATGATCTCTTCACTAAATCATGATTTCTTAACCACTAGGGCATAATCCAAGCCACATATGATCTCCTAACCAAGTAAAAATAATTTTAAAGCATACTCCAAACGACATATATATTTTAATTAAATTAAAAAATAATAAAAACATACCTATTTTTTTAAAAAAAAAAAAAAAAATTTAATAATAAATGATAATTAATTTAAAATTCTAAAAAAACTATTACAAGTAAACTATCAACCTAACTTTAACTTTCACTAAGTTGATTTACAAATTTAAATGAAACTGAAATTACTTTAAACATAATTACAAATTCCATCACTTGTGCAAGCTGAATTGTACCATTAATAATAAAAGGTCTACAATTTTCCATTAAATTCAATTCATTTGAGAAATGTATATTAGTATAACTATTGATTATAACTATTACCGACATTGCTTAAAAAATTTGAATAAAATGGAAATTATTACTTTTGACATAATTACAAATTACGTCGCTTCTACAAAATGATTCACGGCTTAATTGTGCCAAATAAATTCAATTCATTTAAGAAATGTTTATTAGTATAGATATTGATTTATTGGATTTATTTTAAGACATGTTTATTAATATCAACTTTGAATTATTTTACTTGGTAAATAATTAAACGTTTGAAAAGAGTAAAAAGTATTAGAAATTCAGATATTTAAATCCAAAACATTCCGGTTGAAATAAAGTTGTATTCAGCGGTTTATATGCAAAAGTAGTATCCTAATTCTAAAAATCTGAACTCAATCAAAGCAAATATTAAATTCTGGTCACTCGTTTCAAAACCGTAATTTATTCAAACCACTAACTTTATCAATTACATTAACAAAAGTCAGAATGAAATACTTTCGCGACATAGCAGACATACTGACATGGTCACCACCATGGGTGAAAATGCTAGTGCAGCGGGCCATTTTCTGCAAAACGCGGGTCTCAAAGTTTATCACTGTTGCTGCGTTGCAAATTGTGGGGCTTTTGGTTTGTTTGCGCTGATTTGTGGAAGCTTCTTTATGGCAGTGATTTTCTATTCGAGCTTTATAAAGTAGAAGCATCTCGAGGTGATTGATTATGACCAACTGCGAGTTGATTTGATCGCAGAGATTCCTATTTTATGTTGTTTACCGCAAAGAGACAAACATCACCACCAAAGTTGTCTCCGGCAACCTTTAAAGTTATTCTCATCTGTCTAGATTAGATCGCTTGCAGCAGCGTACTTGTCATGGCGTGGAGTCCCAACCTTTCATGCTCAACGAGAAAAATGGAACCCACCCACTGAGCAAGTTGTGTAATCCACTACACGTTCAAGGCCTATCAAGAATCAGAGTAGAGTACTGCTTCCCTAGTTCAATCTAGGCTGATTATGTAAGTCATCTAAACATATACAAAAGTTAATGTCAAGCTATCGAGTGTATGCCTTTTTATATTTAATTATGTTAAAGCCTCGTATAGAATATTGTAAAGTAAAAATATAATTATAATAGGAATAAAAATATGATGGCAAAGAGAGAAGTCTTAATGTAGAACAAAATTCACACAAAAGATAATATGTCACTATGTCACTGTTTTATTCACTAGAGAAATAATGTCATAAATACAATATTTTAACATAGCTTTCTGTAGTTTAAATTCCAATTAATTGAAGGAATATAAATTTATTCTTGGAAGTATATTAAAAAGTATAATGATCGTTCAATTGGCTCGCAATTATTAACATTCAAGGTTGAAAATTTTATGATAATATCATAAACTATGGTTTCAAGATTAAAAAGTTATGCTTTCAAATCATTTGAAAATAAATAATTTAATTATAATCAAATCAATATCTTTTACATAAATTTTGATATTTGTTGAACTATATTTCTATGTATTCACTATTCATTCTATACTTCTAAGAAATTTACCAAATTATTTATTATTCTTCTATTTTGAAGCTATTCTACTATGGACCATCAAAATGCTATAATTTTATCTACGGTCTTAATAGGGGTGCATAATTGTTTAGGGTTAAGGTTTTAGAAGTATTTATTCTTTTGATACTATTTGAAGTATCTAGCGAGTTCATGCATTAGATTTCAGGGTAACAATTAAATATATTTATGCATTAGATTTCAGGATAAATCATTATGAAAAGAAAATATATTTAAATAATTATAATCACTAAATATATTTATGACATCTCATGTATTGTGAGGGAATAGAAAGAAGATTAATTAATATCATTTAGATAACTAAAAGGGAAAGCTAGGAAAATAGGGCTACTACATATAGGTAGTACTAAAGAGGATTAAAGAGGAGGGAAAGCCACTAAATTAATTTAAACTTTAGGCTATTATTAATATTAATATTGGAATAAGGATGATTGGTGTATTCTACTTTGATTTTAGAATAAAGTTTATCAACAAATTAAATTAGTAGAAAGATACAACTAACTTAGGTTAATAAACTAATATTTCTTTTAATGAGATAGAAAATTTAATATTTGAGATGTGAAACAAAGAATTGATAGAGATCACTTTGAATTTTTGATAGAAGATGTGAAGTTATCCTTGTGAAATTGGAGAGCTAGGATAAGGCTCTAAGAGTGATCCATTTCCTAATAGAACCTACATATCAATCTCCAAATTCTATATATATATATATATATATATATATATATATATATATATATATGCAAAACTAAGTACACTAACTGAAGAATTCAAATATGCTATGCTTGGGGCATGTCCCATCTAAATAAGATTTTCCACAATAATTATGTTCCTTGAGCCTAGGAGACTTAACGCTATGAATCAAGTCTTGTAATGAAATTGGTGGTAGCATGCACTAGCTTTCTTATGCATGGTTAGATGATATTACCAAGGCAAGTTCACACATTAGAAGAAAAATTCAAAAATAACATCCGGAATTACTCAAAAAAAAAAACCTTTATTTAATTATGAAGTTTAAGACTTTCCTTGCTTTCCCAAAAAAATGCATTTCATCCCTATTTATTCTTGGTGATGGAAAGATATTTATTTCTCAATATATAATTCCTCTCCTACATATTTGGAGTAAGTTTAGAGGAATTCTGAAACTTAGGAACCTATCTTAACTTGTATTCTAAACAAATAGAATCAATTTCAATAGAATTTTATAGAATAGAGTATTTTCTAGACTCTTCATAGACTTAGGAACAATTGAGCACATCTATTTCTAATAATGCAACATGCTCCTCCATTATACTCCCAAGGAACATAATTTTTAATGGAATCCTATCCATAAATTCTTTATTTTCATTGCCTTGACTCACAATTATGAAATAGTTTAGGTGCATTAGTAATTTTTTTTTCTCAAATATTTCCTCCCAAAACCCAAGTTATGTTTGATGGATCCTAAGTCACCTAACACATCCACCCCCCTCGCCTTATGTCTTGAATCCTTGATGTCGATCATGAATCAAGGACGACATGTTCACGAAACATGTTTGACTCATGTCAAGCACACACCAAAATCATGTCCCAAGTTTTGGATAGATGTCCTCAAAAAAGCCTTATGTCCTAAAAAAAGGCAATGCACGCATAGCTAAATGTTAGATTTAGGTTGATTTTGTTCATTCTTGTTTGTTGTGTGGAAGTTATAGAATTTTGTGAGTGACCAATAAAGGAGGAATACGACTTATGGAGCTCATTCAAGGTGTAGGTAAGTGTATTTCACTTCCAACTTTTTTGGGTTTTGTTATAGTAGTCTGCTAGTTCATTTTTGTTTACATGCACAACCTTCTAGCAGGATATTTTCCTTTATTTTTATAGCATCCATGGCCCAATCAAGGGAAGGATGAAAGGAGAAAAGGAATGGAAGGAATCCCCCCATTGATAATAGCCCATCTTTCATGTTCATTAGGGTTTTCCAATATTCCATCTGTTGGAATTGGGGTTGCAACAACAACTTCAAATATTGAGAGAAACAACATTTTAGCAAGATAGCAAGCTCAAGAATTGAAAAACCCCTAGTGGAAGTATGTGATAAGACATCAAGGGACATGAAATGAGTTAAAGGGAGGAGGAAATGTTCTCTGGATATGCAACTTTTGAAACCATTAATTCAAGAGCACCCATTTTGTTGGAAATATGTTATCATTGATGGCACCACATGGAAAAAGTGTCAACAAAAGGTAAAGAAGTGTTAAATCGTAGCAAGAAAAGGCCTCATTTGACTTGTGCCTTAGTCAAATTGAGAAATTTGAAATTCCACATAAGCATGCTGACCTGAGATGCAATTAGTAGGAGTGACATTTCCTTGTCACTTAGTTAAGTCAGTCAATTTTATTTTGTGGTCTAGAAGTAAATTTGTACATGAGTTGATTTCTTAGATCACTTGAATCAGACCCTAACTCGTGTTGAGTTGTAGCAGCAGTTTTCTATTTCACTTTTTTATTGGGTTTCTTTGGCCTCAATTCTTGATGTAATTTCCAACAATGAGTTTCATCATGGCTTTATTTTGAACAATGTTTACAAGTCACTTTTTCTCCCTCTTTCTTAACAGATGCATTCTTTTTGTTTTTACCTTTTAGGGTTTTCTCCTTGGCTTTACACTTAAATGGTTTATTCCTACCCTCTTCAGGAATGTTCTCCCCTCTAGCTTCTAGATGTGTGGCCTGAAAAAAAACTTCATCTAGACTAGTGGGGTTAAGCATGATAATAGTATGTTTTACGTAGCTATGTAAGCCTCCTATGTACTTTAGAAAAGTTTCTTGGCTCTGCAAATCCACCCATAATAAAAGAGATCTTCTCCTAAATTCCTAGGAGTATTATTACACATTTTTTCCCTTTTACTGCCTAAAGTTCTGACAATTCATGATGGATTTTTGCATATGAGCCAATGGATAAAATTTTCATTTAAGAGTAGCAATAAAATCTGACCATGATAGAATAATCTTACCATGTTTCTTGATTTCCTCCCGCGTCTTGGATTCCCACCAAGCAAGTGTTGCATCTTCCATTCTTAAAGAAGCTAATTGAATTTTTGTATCATGATCTTTAAGGTTCTGTTTTCTTAAATATACCTCCAATTATCGAATCCAATTATCTAGATTTTCTGCATTTACTTCACCATTAAACATTGGCAATTCGAACTTAACATCAATTTGTAATAAAGGAGATTTACCAGTGCTCTTGGACTTGTGTGGCTGGTGTACTGAAGAAGAGATAGAAGATGGTGATGATGATGATGAGGGTGAAGATGGTGGCTCTTAATAACCTCCATTTCCTCTATTTCCCTTCTTTGACTTTTCTTCATCATGTTGAACTCCTAAAGATCCTTTTCCTTCATTTTGGAGTTGAGATCCTTCTCCTTCCGTTCTCTCATTCCTTTCTTGATAAATAATTCTAACCATCTCAGTCCTGTCAAGAAATTATTTCCTAAACACTCTTTCTTCTTCGTTATGGTCAACTTCATCATGAAATTATCCTTCCTCGTGAGGCATGCTTAATGAAGCTTTTGCTTCTTTAGGAGGTGAACTAGGTGGTGGATATTGTTGAAATCTTGCTCTCCTTTTCGTTGGCTCCTTTTGAGACCCTCTTGCTTCCACTAGTTTGTCTTCTCCCATTTTCAGCTTGAGCCTTGTAAGCATCTAAAAATTGAAAACAGTTAAAAAATTCATTGCACTAAACAACACTAGAGAAAAAATCTAGCTTTGATACCATTTGATCTGAAATGACTCTGTTAGTTTTGTTGTGCTAAGGGTCTTTCAATTTTAAAAACATGTGCACAATTGGTTCATTAGTTTGCATAAGGATTAAGGAGTTTTTCCATGCATTATAGATGAAATTTAGTGAATTAGAAGCATAAAATAAGTCTAAATTAACATTTAACAATAGTGTAAAATAGAGAAATAAGTCACCACATGAAATTTACATAGTATACATGATGAAGTAGTTCACCCCTCCTGGGCTACATCTGCTGGTCCAGCTCCTAATGACTTGTCCATCTTTCACTATGCTCAAAATTTTTCTATTACGTCTAGTTAAAATTCTCTAATGGTTGTTTTATCTGCACCAATGGCTTCATAATTATCCAATTAGTCAAGAATGACTCTGCATTCACTCTCAATGGTCGAAAAATTGAGCCTCCTACACTTTTTCCCAATATCTCCTAGGAAAATTCAACTAAATGTGGAGAACTCTAGTTAACTGGAGTTAAATTAGGGCTGACTGCCAAATTTGGTGTACCCCTATTCGCTCCACCAATAAAGATGCACAATTAGTGTTATATTTAGGGTGATGGCCACATGTGCACCCAGCCATTGATGTCTTGATAATTAGCAGAACCTCCGCTCTTGACTGCAGTTTAACATGCACTATGGTTTGTTGACGTCTGTTAGGCTCTGACCATAGCCCACATAAACTCTTTAATGTACAACATCCATAATACTTAGAACCCAGGAAATGTTGCTATATCGCATTCAAACATATCGTAGATCGCAAAGTATGTAACATTGCAAATCAGGAAACATACAATTTCGCAAATCACATGGTTTAGCAAATAACGTTAACGGTTTAACAATATATCCGTTGATGAGAAGTTGCGATGGCAATGTCGCATCAAATATTTTTCAATTTCCACTTATCACATGTGGGCCTCCTGCACATTTACCATTAAGACTAAACTGTATCGCTTGCGAAGTGCAATAGCATTCGGACCTGTGTCGACACATGGTCCTCCTTGTCGCATCGTGAGTTATATAATTTAGCTTGCAAGACTTTTTAACAGTAAACTCTGTTTTGTGTGGTGTGTGATGTTTCTCAACTGCTGTGAGAACTCTCCCGTTGATCTTCGACTGTTGTTTTTGTGATCTAATCACCACCGTTCATCCTTCACTCTAATCATTTTTATCTATTGAAAGAATCGCATCTCCATAACTCACATTTCTGCCATATTTGATTAGAACACAATATATTCCTCATATGACATCAGTTTTTCGAACTGTTCACGGTGCCGAAATGAGTAAGACGAGATATACGTAACCATCCTTGTTTCAATCAAATCCTATAACTTTGAAATTTGAGAAAAATTTATAAACTCCTAATGAATGGTTGACAATAGCTAAAGAGAGATGATGAGTTTTATCAACTTTTACAAGGTTTACCAAGGCTGACTTGGTTTGACAATGGTCAATCAATTATCTAACAATGTATTAATGTTACATCAATTTAGTAATGTTACATTAATCTTATCCATTGTTAACTGAAGTTCAACATCTTTGACCATTCTAACCGTGCTTGACCATGGTTTTCCATGTTGATCATGGGTTGACTAGCGTTATCCAAGGCTGGGTATGACCAACCAAAGATGACCATGGTTGGTCATGGATGATCATCATTGACCATTCTTGATAGTTGATCATGGGTTGACTAGCGTTATCCAAGGCTGGGTACGACCAACCAAAGATGACCATGGTTGGTCATGGATGATCATCATTGACCATGCTTACCTAGTGTCAACCATCATGAACAGAGTCAACTATTGTTCATAATGGTTGACCATGTTAACCATATATAGCTACAACCTATAATAGTTGAATATGGTCAACCATAGTAAAACATAGTGACCATAGCTAATTATGGTTACCTAATATTCTCAACCTTACTATTATTATTATTATTCACCCTTATTAAACCTTATTCACTCACCCTAATATTATTATTATATATTAAACCCTATTCACATGCCTTATTATCATTATTATTCAATACTAAATATTATTCAAAAACCCTAATGAAAATATTATTGAAAAATGTAATATTAATACCATTAATATTATTAATATTAATAGTAATAATAATATTATTATTGTTAATACTATTAATAATATATTCAACTATATTATAATAATAATGTAATATATAATAACAATAAAAAAGGAAAATTTAGTATTAATATTATTATTGTTATTAATAATATTATTAACGATCCTCATCATTATCACTATTATTATTATTATTAAACATTTTAAAACCTTGACTATGACCAACCAAGGTTGATTATTCTTGACTACGGTAAAAATAGGGTTATAAAGTTAGATTATAGTAAACTATTAATAATACAATCAACCATATAATAATAATTGTAATAATATAGTAGTCTCTCACGAGGGGCATCTCAATTGATGATCGTCATGTTATGAAATATGATGTAAACTAATAAATTCAATGTTCAAATCCCCCATGACTCAAACCAACAAAAACTAATAATAATAAATTATTCAACCTTAATAATAATATTGTTAGTAGTAGTAGTCCTCAACTTTATTAATATTCATGTTATTATAAAACATTATTAAATATTAAACCTTAATCACAAAATCTAATATTATCATTATTAGGACTTGTGAATAAGGTTGCTGAACTCTATAATCTTATTATTATAGCTAGTTTAAAAAGTTTGATGATGGTCAACAATCAATGCAATATTAAATCATATAATGAAATATTTAATCAATGTTTGACTTTGGTTAAATGAGGTTGTTAATGTTTGACTTTGGACAACCATGATTGACTATAATTGAATATGCCTATTACAGTGAACCTTAATATTATTATCATTAGTCAACTTTATTAATATTAATAGTAATTTTATAGGGTTGATGAATTTTTCTCATGGTCAACTATTAACATTATATTCCATCATATAATACAGAATAATAACAATATTGTTATTATTAAACACAATAATTAATAACTATTACTAAACATTTTAAAATATCGATTGTGAGAGATCAAGGATGACTTTATATTACTAAGGTTGACAATGTTTGACTTTGGCCAACCATGGTTGACTATTGTTAAACATGGTAAACATAAGGTCGACCAAGTTTGATCATAGTCAACAATTTAAATATTGACTATAAAGGGTGATGTTATTTGACTATGTTTGACTATGTTACAAATGTGGTTGACTATGTTTGATTCTTAATCTTAATCAATAATATTAATAGGTGATTATGTTTGACCGAAGTTGAAGAATGGTGACTATCAAACACAGTGAAATATAGTTGAACATGGTCAAGCACATTAGGTAATGTGATTGTCTATTTTTTTAATGTCGTAATGTGACATTGGATAAATTACAATGTAATATAACATTGTGACACTGATTCTCACATCGCAACAATGTTTGGCACAATGCAATGTTGGATAGATTTATGTACCATTTCGATGTGACAACATGTTTGATTCTTAATATTAATAAATAATATAATAGGTGATTATGTTTAATTGAAGTTGAAGAATATTGACTTTCAAGAATAGTCAAATATAATCAGTCAAATTGCAACATTGGATATATTTATGTACCATTCTGACATCAAAATATTATTATTATTATTACTATTATTATTAGACAACCTTCTTACTATTAATATTGTTATTATTAAAATTTTTAAATCTTGATTGTGGTCAACCAAGGATAACATTAGTTGACTAAATTTGAAAATATTTGACTTTGAGCAACCATGGTTGACTATAATTAAATATGGTTGAGTTACATCGACTAAAGACAAATATGAGTAAACAAGGTTGACTAATATGGTTAACATAGGGTTGACCAAATTTGATTATGGTTAACTATCTAAATAATGAATATACAGGTTGATGTTGTTTGACTATGTTGACTAATGTTGTTGAATATTAATACTAATCAATAATAATAATAGGCGGTTATGTTTGACCGAAGTTGAAGAGTGTTGATTATAGAACATAGTCAATGATAGTTGAACATAGTCAACCACATTACTAATGTAATGTGTTTTAAACTATATTAATATTAATATTATTAAATAATTTTAAACATTGGCTATGGGTGACCATGTTTTGACTATGTCACCATGTTGACTCTAGGTATGTCAAGCATGATGTATATGGTTAACTATAGGAATGTTGAACATAATGTCTATCTTTAATCATGATTGAACATGATGCTAATGTTTATATTAATACATATAAAACAATTTTAATAAAATCTTATAGAGCTTTATTAATATTAGTTAATGTGTTATAAACCATATTAATATCATTAAACATTTTTAAGCCTTGACTATGGTTGAATAAGGTTGACCATGGTTGACCATAGTTGAATATGGCTAACTAAGGTTGTCTAAGGATGACTATGAGTGAACAAGTTTACTATCATTGACAATGGTAAACATATGGTTGATTAAGATTGGCCATGGTTGACTATTTAAACATTGACTATAAAGTTTCGAAAAATTAACTATGTTTCAGTGTGTTATCACGTTTACATTGGAAATGTCTCTATGGTTAATCAATGACACGTTAAACATAATTTCTATCTTCAATCATGGTTGAACATGATGTTTATGTTGACTATATTTGATCAAGCCAATCACGTTTATGAAATGGTAATGTTTGATTAATATATTGGTAATATGTTAATTTATATTGTAAGTATTAATGTATAATTATTAATATATTATTATAAATTTATTAAGATTTAAATAAAATTATTAAGTTATTAATATTATTAATAATATTAATATTATTAATAATATTAATATTAATCTTATTTTAAACCATATTAATATTAATAGTATTAGATATTTGTACATATTCGCAATGAAAGATCATGATTAACATTAACATGAATATTAATATAATATTTCAAAATAGATATACTTATTAGTGTAAACAGAGTATCCAAAAAATCTTTAGATAAGCATATTTTGTAGCCGAATATTGAAATTTTTCTGTTCGAAAACATAAATGAATATTCCATAAAGTCACCTGAACCTAAAATATTGAGTTAGAAGCACACCCTAACATCAAATGCACTCATATATACAAAATGTATCGTTCCTCTTCTCTGTATAGCCAAATTATTTCATCATAAAAAATGAACATATGAATCCAATGAGAAAAAAAAGATTTCCATCAAGTTCAAATCTACGAGGAATTAACAACTGTGTAATAAAAATCTAAAAATGAGTTTATCATTGCTGAACTGCCTTACATTTTTCTATTTATTTTAACGCACAATTTATAGTTACAAATTAATTTCATTGGTTTAGGGCATCTATTGATCAAATATTTAGCTATACCTCTTTCCTTCATCTAAACATATGCAGGGACTATTCTACATCGGAAAAATAATTTTATAAAAAACATAGAGGTTTTCAAGTGTTATGCAAGCGCACACAAATGTGGCGAGTACACCAATGACATTCAGCATAACAATAAATGTCACACATTTCCCCAATATGCATTGTCAAGTTTATTGAATGGACTACAACAACCATTCCAGATTTCCTTTATTTTTGGATAAAATCTTGTAAGCGAAATCAATAATTTAAACATGATTTTTTTCATTGAAAGAAAATAAAACAATTTCTTTAAATCTCCGTGAAGACTAGAAAAAACCATGTTTTCTTTACTTGATCCAACAGTGAAAATATTCGATCAAAGAACAATATCTCAACGGGTAAATTCCAAAAAGAAAAAAATATCTTTGTGGGTAGATACGCAAGGAGAATGACCGACGATCTGACAAATGGCGGGATTGATTGTGTTTAGGGCTGAGAAAAAGAGCAGGTGGGCACACATCTCTTGATCAGTCACATTTATTTGCAAACAAATAGAAAAAATAGAGGTTACATCGATACATTTTTAATAACATCCAATAAAAAAGCACATTTAAGTTGCACGAAATCTATCATTTACGGTAAGCGATCACATGAGTTAATGGTGGACTATGAGGAAAATATGGAAAAAGAACGTTAAAAGCATGCAACTTTTTAACAATTGAGCATTCGAATGTCAATTAGTTATTGGAGATTTTCTTTTGAGTAATATATTCCATCTTCATTCCTTTACATTTTTCGAACAATATATTCCATCTTCATTCCTTTACGTTTTTCTTCATTCTCTTGCTGCAGATTGTATTGACATGACTCCACATAATGTAACATGTTTACAGATATTAGCTGTAAATAAAATAGCATTTTGGCAAAAAAATAAATAAAAAAAATGTCAATTTACACTTCACAATAGAAAGTTTCATCATGTTACTTGAAGCACTTCCATAAAGCCTCATTACATTCAAGTTCGAAGTAAACCTTCAACTACAGTAATATAACTTAATTGAAAGATGCTTTACAAATTAAGAAGAATCAAATCTACCCATATAATGGGAATGCTATGTTTCCAAATCAAAATAACACATAAATATAAGAAAATATAGATCAATGACTAGATAGTAAGTCACTTATAGGGCGAAACCTTCATTTACATCACATAAATGAACAATTCTTGGATGATTCAAATGCCAATATTACCTTCTTGGTATATATAAGAGTATAAATGGTCAAAATATAATTAGGGCCTACATATTAATACTCATGTAAGTGAACAACAATAACAATAGTGGGTTTCTATTGGGAAAATAATAAAAATATGGGGGCTACACTAGTATTATAGGGACCTAACATGTCCCTCTCTTTCAGAAAAGTACTGTCCTCAATGCTTGAGAAATTATGGGTGATTTGTATAAAATATTCATCCTCCCGTGTGGAATCTTCAGCAGATGAGTTCTTCCACTTAATGAGATACTATGAAAGTGATAATTTATATAGTTGTCAGATTCATGTTTATGTGATTGCTTCAAGCTCCAATATGATCTTTCCTTCCTCATGAGGTTTTGGCAATATAGTTTGAACATTTGAGCTAGGAACTTGTCACCTATAACTTTATTTAAGCTTCAAACATGGAAAATTGGGTGTGTGACCACTCAAACTAGTAGGGGTCCTAAAAGGGGATCCTTGAAGGACAAAAACTAGGTCAAGGAAAACAATGGAGCAGTATATCACCGTTACCTCAGCTAAGGTTCCATACTCTTTACGGACTTTCACCGATGGGGGGAGACTTGTTATAACATAGATCACATAATTTAATGGATCAATGATAGGGTGAGAGGTGATCCTAAAATCATATTCCCAAGAGAGTCTTAGATATATGGCTTTCTTGCCTTGAAAGCAAGTTGAAATAATCTCTAGGAAGGGCTTATGAGAATTCTAATACCAAGGGTTTAAGTATATGATTTGTCAAGAAGAATCTTAGTTCCTAAAATCCATGTGGAAAATTGGCTTTTGAGTGGTCCTTGTAAAATTTGTTTCAAAAAGTGTGGGACCTCACGGGACCAAGTGGACCGAGGCTAGGTCAAGAGAATTGGGTTGAGAAACCAATGACGTGGTTGACCTAATGAGGGAGGAGAATGAGATCAAGAAACAAATTTTCAATGAAACGTAATGCAATGATCCCAATTATGATGTTTATTGCCTAAGGAAATGAAGGGAAATAATTTTTATTTGAGATAGGGCTTGCAATATCTCAATATCTCACTGTCAGAATCTGATGCAATTTTTAGGGATGTTTGAGGACTCAGCAGGGAAGTTGTGGTCCAAAAATAGAAGTGTTTCGATGAATATATTGTGAGATAATTGATTCCCTAGGTGACCTATGGGGCTAGACCTAGAAAAGAGAAGGTGAGAGAAGGAAATAATTTTAAAGTGATCACCTTTGTGGTGGACCAGTGCCTAATCCTTTGTGGAGATTTTGGAGTCAAGAGTAATTATAACTATGAACATATAATTTTGTATGTCGAGGAGGCCTCAATGACAACTTCGCATAAAACTAGGGCAACAATAAAAGAAGCTTCGAGAATTTTGGAAAATAGATGGCTTATCAAGACGAATTTCAGTGAAGAAAAATCTATAGGAAAATATTTCATAATACATGTCCCATACATGAAGCATCACTATCTAGAAACCAAATTTCCAAAACTTAGCATAAATGGATGTAGTAAATTAAACCTAGTACAGTGAAATCCCAACAACAATGTATGTGACAAAATAGAAAGATAAAATAGCATTAAAATGTACTTACATGTATTAAGAGTATGTCCAACCAAAAAAAAAAAAAATCCAATCAAGAAGCTCCAAGACAACAGAAAATAAACCAAACATCAAAATTCATTCCATGCTCCAGAAATTCTTCCTCCAAGAAGGATAGTGAATTTCTCTAAAGAGATACAATTCCAAATCAAGTGATGATGCTAGAATTAAATTACATCACTTGTATTTATACACTTCTAATGAGTTTGATATAGCTAATTAGGCCTAATTCGGCCCCTGGAATAAAATAATGTACAATATAACTAACATTTGGTGACAAACCCACCAGACAAGCTCATAAACAAAAGAATAAACCTCTCAAGAGGTCAAATAATCAATAAAACATGTCGTTGGGCCCTAAATCAAGCTTTATGAATTTCATAGGTGCCATAATGTGAAATCAGGCTCCCAAAAGCAATAGATAAGTGGTTGGACCCTTCTTCTCCAAATAATAAACCCGTGGTGCTCCCAATGGATGTGGAGGTGCACAAGTGACCTCATGGGTCTCCAAACATATCGAAGAAGCTTGTAGACCATCTGCAAGAGATCTAATGATGGTGTAAGTGATTCCACATAGTAATACAGGTCCCTGGTCATCTTCTAAGTGCATAACGTAGTTATGGGGCCAGCCAGGCATGCTGAACCAAGGGCATATTCCTCGTCCAATGGCTGTACCATGGAATTCGGGATCCATGAAATGTTTTCTGCTGCTATGGAGGCCCATGGATCTCTACACACACCCTACATGTGCCATTGTAGCCCTCTAAAGGGTTAATACCCCGTATAGGAAAACAAAACTAAGAATGGAGACCATTTGTAATCCTTTCTAAGATCGAATGTGTCCCCTCATCTTCTAGCATAATAAGTCATTTAATAAATTAATTTAAAGAGTTTACAAATCATGGAAAATAGGTGGACACTTCATAATGATGTTCCCTTCCATAATGATCTTTTTCATGTGCTAATATTATAAAGCTCTAAGGGGGGTTAACCAAGCAACCTATTAGGTGGTTTATACTTCTAGAGGGGACAATACTTCCATGTTAGATCCTTTAAATGGAGGTATCATGTGATAAAGTGATGGAACAAAGTATCGAATGAACGAGGAAACCTTGGGTCAGATGTTCGGGTACAAGGGTAGGTAATAAAGGAAAGCTTACACTTGGGTATATAATGTATAAGAGAGAGAAATCACGGTGCATGAGTTACCCTAGCCTTGCTTTTTCCACCATTCTTCATATGTCTTTTGAATTTTATGATTTTTCTTTGATTAACTACTCAGGGCTCAAGGGATAAGAGAATTATGTGTAAGGTATAACAATGGATATCCACTTTAAGGTAGAAAGATTCATTTCCCCCCAGAGGTTGGGAAAATCATGGGTTCCAGAATGATAAAGGAGGCTCATCTAGGGCCTATAGGAAAGAGGGTGATGGCCATGGAAATTGGGTATAGCTCATGCATTGGATTTTTCCCATGTGCTAAATGTGTTTGTCCCGGCCATACTTTACATTTTGTAGTACATTTTCTCATTGAATATTGCTAATTATGATTTTACATTTCTTTTGAGTTGCATCAACCTCTAAGTCATCATTCCAGTCCCAAACCAAGGTGTGGGAAAGGGGAAGTTGAGGCTAACCCTATGTGGACCCAGTGGAGGGATGTTAACCCAGGTGGGAGAAATGATGAATGGGGTTGTAATGAATAGAAGGGGAGTGATATATATGGATGAGGGAGTGGGACCACACAACAAAAATTATTGTTTCGCATGTACTACCATCACTAAATCCCAAATACCAATAAAAGAGATCCCATGGGACTAAGATCCAAGGGTAGCATCCAAAATATGTCTAGGGGACTAGAGAACATACCTATCCCACATTTTTCGTTGAATCCCCCCATTAATCAATGCCTAGAAGTTTCCATGATAAGTAAAATACAACACTCAATTATCAAATGACAAGGCATACCTTTAGGTTTTTGGAGCCACACCTTCAAACATACAATCATGATAGATGGTTGAGGAACCACATGAATGGATCACATGGAGGAGATTGGAACAAAGAGATAGTTGGTGGTTGTAATGGGTTGTTGGCTATCGACATAGGACCAGCTTGGATAAATTTTTTCTCCTAGGGATATCCCCCAAAAAATGGTGGGTAACATTTAGCTCCAACTCGGACATGATATCTCAAAAAGAGGGTGAAGCTACTCTAATATCATGTCAGGAGAACACCAACAATCTCTTGGTTACCGTAGATCTGTTACCTGTACATATCAAAGACTAAACCCACAGGGAAGCATGTTTGTACGATGTCTTATGATCACCCATGCTTAATGTTAGGACGTAAAATCAACAGATAATAAAATATGAAAATTATAATCTAAATTCAGATAATCTATCAGAAATATCATATGACATTAATTTTAATGTAAGAATCAACATGCAAAGCATCCTACCCTAACATTCATATGAGAAATTTAATATCAAGTGTAATCATAAATCTAGTTCAGCCAACATATCATCAAATCAATATAAATATTCCTAGCTATATAATTACTCTTGCAAAAAATCCCAAACTGAATGCAAACCCAAACACATGGTGGATGTTGCGGGTGGGAGGTGGAAAAATATGGTTTCCATTTCAGGTAAGAGGAATCCCTAAGAGAAGGAACATGATTCAATATATCAATGCAGAGACTTCCCTCTAGGTACACAATGGTGGGATGAGTGAATATCCTTAAGAACGTCTTATCACAACCATTTCTCATAATATTGTGCTTTGACGATGTCAGAAGGTTATGATGAGAAGGGAATGAAGGGTGAGAGAAACAAGGAGTGCAACAAACACATTCCCCAAGGTGATGATCATATTGGAGAGGAGAGTTCATGGATTGTTCAAAACCCTAAGGGTGTGTACAAGGAGGTAAATTATAATCAATGAGGGTCTCTTCCTTGACACTATACTCAAAAGGGGGAAAGGGCTCACTATCACTTAAGATAATATGACAAGGGGTGAAGTAATCACTTGATGAAGACTCAAGATGATGAACAATAGGAAAAGGAAAAAGTGATGGTTAAGTATCATATTCAAAAATTTCTTCTTCCCAAAAATCATAATCTAAAGTTTCAAGTGATTTGAATATGGAGTCATTAGTAGGATAGGTAGTATCCTTATCAATTTCCTCATTATTAGTATCGCAGATTGGCTCTCCCCTAAAAGGAGAATATATTAATTCCAAATATCCCTCTTCATCAAAGGGAAAATAATAATTCCCCTTCTCAAGGATATCAATGGGTATGTCATCATAAATAATGCCCGAGAGAAAGGGACTACCAATATCAGCCTCACCTTCATTTTCGGTGTCATAAATGGGAGGAAAATCAAATTGAGAACCAAAAATTTCCCATTTATGCTTTTCAATGTGGAATTAATCTCCAATATCATCTTCCAAGGAGCTAATGGGATCACCTTCCTCAAGGTTCTGAAAAGGAGAGTCATCAAGGGTAATATCCTTGAGTTAGGTAAGTTTAGTCTCAACTTCACCTTCCATAAACTGATCCTTCCCAACACATGTGTTCTAAAAATAAATGTTTTCATCATGTGGACCCAAGGAGGACTCGTCTTCCTTCTCGTTACTTATATTTTGAATGTCTTGATGACACTCGATGAAGGATTCTTCTTAGATGCTTAATGCAGGGTATACTTGAAAATTTCTAATAAATCCATCAACAAACTCCTCAAAGATGAGATGTTCTTAGGTTCATGATCATGCAACCATGAGTTATCACCATAGAGGGATCCCATGAACAACAAAAAAAGGAAATATTGGTGAACCACTTTATCTCTTGAAGCATGTGCATTAAATATTTCTACATGGTCAATTTTGGAGAGTGGATCACCATCAAACACAGGCACTCCACACACCAACCTTCCTCCGACATGATTAGGGTTCCCTGGGATGCAAACGATGTATAAAGTGGGAAATTTATCAAATAATGGAAGCCTATTTGAGATATACATGAAAAATATGTAGGAGTCCCCAGGTTGAATTTAAAGATTCCTAGAAATATGCTTGCTTCACCCTACAAGCATCGACCTTAAAGTTGAATAAAGAACTAGAGATTCATTCTTTCAATTGGGAACAAAACACACGTCTCATTTCCCTGACAACGACACCAGAAATGTTACCGCTCAAAATAGCAAGGGTCTTAAAAGAGGATCCTTGAAGGGAAACAACTAGATCAAGGGAAACTGTGGAGCAATAGCCCATTATAACCTTGGTTAGGGCTCCCTACTCTTTACATACTTTCACTAGTGGGGGGAGACTCGTTATAAAAAGGATTACAAAATTTAATGGATCAATGATAGGGTGAGAGGTGATCCTAAATGCCTATTCACAAGAGAATATTAGATATATGACTTTATTTCTTTGAAAGCAAGGTGAAAGGATCTCTAGGGAGGACTTAGGGGAATTCTAAGAGATAGGGTTTAACTATATGATTTTTCAAGAAGATTTTTAGCTCCTAAAATCCTTGTGGAAACCTAGCTTACAAGTGGTCTTTCTAAATTTGGTTTGAATAAGTGATGGGATCACACAGGACCAAGTAGACTCAAGGCTAGGCCAAGGGAATGGGGTTGAGAAACCAATGATGTGCTTGACCTAATCAGGGAATAGAAGGGGATGAATAAAGCAATTTTCAATGAAAGGTAATGCAACGATCCCAATGAGGTTTCTAGCCTAAGGAAACCAAGGGAAATAATTGGTATTCGAGCTAAGGCTTGCGATATCTCAATATCCCACCATCAGAAGCTATGAAATTTGGAGGGCTTCTTGAGGACACACCATCACAGTTGTGGTCCAAAACTTGAATTTTTTGGATGGCTATATTATGAGATAATTGATGCCCTATGTGACCTATGGGGATAGACCTATAAAAGGGAAGGTGAGAGAAGGAAATAATTTTAAAGTGATCACCTTTATGGGGGAAAAATTCCTATTCCTTTAGGGAGATGTTGGACTCAAGATTAATTATGACTATGGAGATTGAATTTCCTATGTCAAGGAGGCCTCAAAGGCAACTTCACATAGAACTAGGACAAAAAAAAAGGTAGTTTCTAGAGATTTATACTTTGTTTTGTAAAATAGATGGCTTATCAAGATGAATTTCAACGAAGAAGCATCTCTAGTATATTATTTCCTAGTACATGACCCGTACATGAAGCATCACTATCTAGAAACTAAATTCACACAACTTCGCATAAATGGATGCAATAAATTAGCCCTAATATAATGAAATAGCAACAACAATGTATGTGATGAGTTTTATTTAGCTAATTATGCCTAATTCATCTCCTAGAATAAAATAATGTACAATATAACTAAAATTTGGTGGATGGCATACCAAACTAGCTCATAAATAAAAGAATAATCCACACAAGAGCTTGAATGATCAATAAGACATTTTTTGGGCCCTAGAGGAGACCTGATGAATTCCATAGGAACAATAATCTGAAATACGACTCCCAAAAGTAGTGGAAAAGGATTTGGCCCCTTCTTCTCCAAATAACAAACCTGTGATGCTCCCAATTAGTGTGGGGGCTTAGAAGTGACCTCATGGGTCTCAAAACATATTGAAGATGCCTATATACCATATTAATTATATTGAATGATGACGTAAGCGATGCCATGTCATCATAAAAGTCCTAGGTCTTGGGTCATCTCCCTAGTGAATAATGTAATTGTGGGGTCGGGTAGGCATGGTTAGCCAAGGGCATCTTCCTCATTCAATAGGTTTACCATGAGAAATACCTTAATGACTCTGGGGATCCATGGAATTTTTTTGGCTACTATGGAGGCCCGTGGTTCTCTATGCACACCCTACATGTGCCATTTTATCCCTATGGAGGGTGAGGACTGTGTATAGGGAAACCAAACCCGGAATGGAGAGAATATGTAATCATTCATAAGATCCAATGCATACCCTCACCTTCCAACATAAAAATTCATTTAATAAATCAAGTTAAAGAGTTTAAAAATAATGGAAAATAGGCGGAGACTTCATAATGGCGCGGCCTTCCATAGTGGGCTTTCACATGTACTGATTTTCTAGAGCTACAAGGGGGCTTAACAAAGTATCCTATTAGGTGGTTTCTACTTCTAGAGGGGACTGTATGTCCAAGGTACAACCTTGAAATTGTGGTGGAATGTGATAAAGTGATGGAACAAAGTAGTGAATGAAAGGAGAAACCCTCAGTCACATGTCAGGGTACAAGCGTAGGTAATAAAGGGAAGCCCACACTTGGGTATATAATGTATAGGAGGGAGAAATCATGGTGCATGAGTTACCCCGACCTTGATTTTTCCTCCCATCTTCATATTCCTTTTTCCTTTTATGATTTTTTTTTAATTAACTAATTAGGGCTCAAGGGATAAGAGCATGATGTGTAAGCTATATCAGTGGATAGCCCCTTTAATGTGGGACGATTCATTTCCCCCCAGAGGTTGTGAAAATCATGGGTTCCTAAATGATAAAGGAGGATCATCTAGGGCTTATAGGAGTGAGGTTGTTGGCCATGGGAATGGGGTAGAGGTCATACTTTTGATTTTTCCCACGTGCTAAATGTGTTTTTCCTAACCATATTTTTCATTTTGTGGTACATTTTCCTATTGAATGTGGTCAATTATGTTTTTACTTTTATTTTCAATTGCATCAACCTCCGAGGATGCTAAACCTATGTGGAGCCAGTGAAGGGATGTGGACCTAGATGGGAGAAATGATGAATGGGGTTATAATGAAGAGAAGGGGAGTGATATATGTGGATAAGGGAGTGGGACCATGTAGCCAAAATTAGGGATTCCCATGTAGTAAAATCCCTAAAGCTAAAAGGTAAATAAAAGAGATCCCACATGACTAAGATACGAGGGTGACATCCAAAACATGTCTAGGGTACAAGAGCATAGACCTATTCCACGCTTTCCCCTGAATTCCCCCATTAATACATTCCAAGAAGTTTCCATTATATTTAAAATACAACACTCAATTACCAAATGACAAGGCATTATTTTAGGTTTTGGAGGCCCATGTTCAAACATATGATCATGACAGATGGGTGAGGGACCACATGGTTGGCTCAAGTGGCAGAGAATTGGTACAACGAGCTAGTTGGTGGCTGCAAGAGGATGTTGGCTGCTAGTTGAGGACCATCTTGGAGAAAATACTTCTCCTATGGATCTTACCCACAAAATGTTCAGTAAGAGGGAGTACTTACAAAGAAGTAGGAATCTCCAATTTGTATTCCATAGTACCAATATTTTGCAACACCTTGTAAGGACCATAATACTTGGGCGATAGTTTATTATCCTTCTTATCTTGCTAGAGGGGCATTCTTTTGTATGGTTGTAGCTGTAAAAATACCTAATCACCGACGTTAAAAATTCTTTCACTGCATGCTAATATGCCTATTCTTTCATTCTATTTTGTGTCACATTCAGGTTATCCTTTAAGAGTTAGTGAATTTTTTTTTGATTTCGATGTGATATTTCACTTCTTGGACCTTATAATTTTATCTTAAACATGATTTGATGGATGGTGTATGATATCCATAAAGCACCATAAATAGAGTCATTTTTCATGTGGTATGGATAGAAGTGTTATACCACCATTTTGTTATAGGTAGAAACTGGACCCATTATGTTTGTTTGTCAGATAAAAAGCAATAAAGATATCCTTCAATTTTTTTTTCACTATATTAGTTTTCCCATCATATTGAAGATGATGAGATGAGCTATGAGATAATTGAGTACCAAGACAAGATAATAATTTTGTCCAAAAATTCCGAGTTAAAATGGGATTTCTGTCACATACAATAATATTTAGGTTTCCATGTATCTTTTGAACTATTTCAAAAAATTAAATAGTGATTGTACTTTGAAAGGATGATATAGTGCACAAAAGTATGCATGCTTGGTAAGTCTATGAAATACCACCATGATGAAAATACTCTTTACTTCAGACTTTGGTAAACCTATGATAAAATCCATTGATGCCTCCTACCAATGATAACTTGGAATGGTTAGTGGTTGTAAAATATCAAGGGTTTTAATTGTATCGACTTTACTTTGTTGTCAAACATAACATTTTGAAACGAACTTCTGAATATCATATTTAAGAGCATCCAAAAAAAAATCCTTCTTGACCATATGGTAAGTTTTAAAAAAACTTGAGTGCCATCGTAAAGGAGAGGTGTGAAATTACAAAAGAACCTTTTGTTTGAGTTGGGAGTTCTTACATAGATATAAGTGATCTTTGTACCATGTTGAATAATTTTTCTAGGTAAATGGCTAAGAAGAATTGGGATCTTGCTCCAACTTTTGAATGAGATTCTGCACCTCTTCGTCATTCTTCCATTTATCTTTTACTTCAATTATCCAATTAGGATGGATAATAAAAATGAAAGAAAACGATGCCTATGCATCATCACCTATTCTTAAGAGTGCATCTGAAATAAAAAATTTCTTCCTTTTTTTTGTAGATGATTTCAAAGTGATAACCGGACATATTTATGACCCATTTTTTCTACTCTTCTAAATACAATATTTGTTCGAAGAATTACTTAAGACTATCATGAAATTTTTTTACCTAGAAGTGTCTTCCCATTAGGTAAGAACACCATTTATTCAAGGCATATAGTATTTCCAACATTTCCATCTCATAAATAGGTTTATGTAAATTATTTCCCTTGAATGGTTGACTTTCAAAGATAATAGTTCCTCCTTCTTGCATTAAAATAACAGTAGTGCCATTTTCTGAGGCATCACATTACACAGTAAAGATTTTTTTTATGTCTGGTGTAGCTAAGACAACAATTAGACACATTGCCTCTTTAATATGTTCAAAGGTCTTATTTTCTTTGAGAGTAAAAAAAAATGTGTCTTTCTTCATTCATGTTGTTATAGGGGTTCCTCTTTTCTCATATTTCCTAACAAACTTGTGATAATACCCTATCAATCCGAGAAATTATCGAATATTCCTTAAGGTTGTGGGGATTTTCTGTTCCTTGATGGATTTAATTTTTTAGGGTTCACATTAACACCATCATGAGATACAATATGACCCAAATATTCCACTTCATGTATTCCCAAGAAACATTTGGAGGGTTTTGCATACAATTACTTCTCCTCCAATAGTTTGAGCACCTTGTTAAGAGGTTAAAAATGATCTTCCCAAAACCTATTGTAGATTATTATATCATCAAAAAATACTAATATAAATTTTCTAAGGAAGGGTTTGAAAGTGGAATTAATCAAACCTTGAAATGTGGAAGGTGAATTAACAAGGCCAAAAGGCATGACAAAAAATTCATAATGGCCTTCATGACTCTTGCATCCTATTTTTGGAATGTATTCTATCTTCATTCTAATTTGATGATATCCTGAATGGAGATCCAACTTGGTGAAGTAAATTTCTCCATGTAGTTCATACAACAATTCATTAATTATATGAATGATAAGTTTATCTTTAATAGTGAGCTTGTTGAGCTCTTTATAACCCAGACACATACACCATGATCCATACTTCTTGTGCACCAATATTACTTGAGAAGAGAAAGGAATTTGGCTAGGTTGAATTATACCTCCCTCTAACATTTATGTAAACATACATTCTTTTTCACACTTCTCAGCATAAGAATATTTATAAGGTCTGATGTTTGGAAAAACGCTTCCTAGAATTAAGTAAATAGCATTATCACGATCATGAATAGGCGGGGGATCTTTGGGAGTCGCAAATACCTTGGAATTATTTTCAACGACTCTTTGGAGATATGGAGTAATGGATGAATTAAATTTTTGAAAATCAAGTGACCATAATTTTGAAAATAGCCCTCATTTTTCCTTGTTCAAAAGCTTTGTCATTCCATTAGAGATGATTATCTTTCCAGGTTTCCTTATGATACCCCTTAATTCAATTTCCTAGAAAAATTTCAAGAAAAGTTCTTGAAAATTAAAAGTTATCATCCCAAAATATTTTAACCACTAGACTCCTAATACAATATCATCACCACCCATTGGAATGGAAAGAATTGGAATTTTCAATACATATTTCCCCATGGTTAGATTTATATTACGGAACTTCCATGATTAGTTTATAATTCCTCCATTTTAATCGATCACTTGAGACTTTGGTGTTGGATATAAAAAAATATCCAAATCCTTGGTTATCTTATAATGAAGATAGCCAGTGCTACCCTGAGTACCACCCAGATTCCTTTGTTTTCATCTTGAATTTCATAGAATACCTTGCACCATTAGGGAGACTTTCTTGTATAAACTTTGTCAAACATTCCTTCAAACCTTCCATGTTTGTTTTTGAACCGTCCATGCCCTCTTTTAGTTTATCTTTGGTTTCTCTTTGTAAGAGAAAAAATTGTTGCACTTGCTTTCGTAATTTTTATATATCGTGTTTCATTTCTTCTTTTTCATCCGTCATAGTAGATATTTTAGAGGAATTAATGGATGTAGAATTTTATTATTTGGGAGGCATATTAGAACTAATTAATGATATATTTTATTTACTATTTCCTTTGAACCAATTCAAAAACCGATTTTTTGAACAAAAGTTATGCAAATTTAAAAATACACACCTTTTAAGACCTTGATTTTGAGCTTGTTTATATGGATGACCTTGAAATTTTTGTATATTTGTGATTTCATCATCCTAGGTATTATATTACATTATGATGTATCTCTCTATGTCTTATTTACAACCCCACTAGTTATACTGAGATTGGATTCTTCAAGGTAAGGTTATGTAAAATCTCTCACGATGACCTTATTATGGATTGGGTCAGTAGAGAAAACCTGTACGAGATGCCATGTGACAATGTTTCAACCTTTGGCCTTGAAACTCCTACCAAAATAACTACATTCATTGCATTTTCAATCACTTTTTATGGAATTCAAATCCGTTTCTCGAAGAGAAAGTTATGATTTTTCCTAGGACACTTGTTTATGACTGGATTTTGTAGCATACAAAAGTCCTAAAATACTTAGACCATATATTTCGAAAAATAACTGAAATTGTAACTATATGTTCATGAATATTTCTAATCTATGTCATAGAAATTTCATAGTTTGGAGTTTCACAAAAAAAAAATTGTATCAAAAATTCCAAAATGACCCATTTAAAGCATAAAAACCTTAGAATCAAGAACTCTCATACCAAATGTTATGTATCTAGATCAGAATAACATGAAAACATAAGAAAAGACAGATCAATGACTAGATAATAAGCCACTTTGAGGGGAAAACCTCCATTTACATCACATAAATGAACAACTCTTAGATGTTTCAAATGACACGACCTCCTTAGTATATATATGGGAGTCTAAAGGGTCAAAATATAATTAGGGCCTACATAAGAATAACAATTTAAGGGCACAATAATAATAATAGTGTTTCCATGAGGAAAAAATAAAAATATGGGTGATATACTAGTATTATAAGGACCTAACAAACAATATCGATAAATCTATCAATTCCATCCATACCATCATGTAATACTTGCAATACTTGAATTGCCTCATAGAGGTTGCCTGTGTACATCATGTAGCCAAATCATCAATACATGCAGAAATACACTATTATATCTATATGGCCTTCCAAAGTTGCAACACACTTATGCAAAGCATGGTATTCAGAGAAAAATGTATCTCTAGGATGAACATTTCTTCATCAAAAAAATTGAAACGCCTATTGTGTCAAGCCAAGCTAAATAAACATATTCAATCCAACTTGATCAAACAATATAGAGTGCCGAATACTTGCTAAGGTTTTGCAAATGAGGTAGCAAGCTAAGTGGGCTTGATTATGGGGAAATCTCCACAATTAAGAGCGCTTGAGCCAGAGGAATTTTGGGATGGGTGACCTCCCAGGAAGTCCTGGTTACCGGGTGCAAGCCCTAGAAGTGATGATTGATGCTATGTGATTCATTTCACTAGTTTCAATCCCACTTCTTCACCCCTGTGAACATCACCCAATGCAATGAGTGCTAAGTCGACTATTCAAAAATCATGAGAAATTAGTCAGTTATGACAACCTCTCATGGAAATGGTCGTAGATGCATGACTTACTTTAGCACAGTTAAATCCCAAAAAATGATATCTAATACAGAGTGGTCAAGGAATTAAATAAAATAAAATGTCATGTTGGTTCAGCAATACATAGTGGTCAAGCAACATGGATTAATGAAATGGTTTATTTCTCAAATGAACAGATGGATTGTGTAAATCGAAATGCTTAGGTCCAAGTGGAGAATGCTTTGGATTGAAACACATAGGACATGCTAAATAAAACCCTTACCATTTGTAAAAAATTAACATATATTTATATTACGATAAAACAATAAGGGAAAACAAAGAAGATGATGGTGAGAGATAAATATAAACTATCTATTCTTGTATACACCTAAGAACATTCTTTCAATCTTAAATCCTAACCATATATTTTATTAAAAAAATAAAAATTGAAGCCCTTTTCTAAAATAGATATTCCTATTGATGTAATTATGTACCATTTTATTAACGAGTTGTTTGTTTTTTTAATGTAAGATTTATTAATAATTAACACATTGGTATTCACATACATATTTTCTTAGAGTGTAGGATTTATTAATAATTAATACACCAACAATGGCATATATATTTTCCTTTTTTCTAAAGAAAGAAATGAGTTTCCTTCCAAGGTCAAAGGTAACAATGAGGTTGTTAGTAGTAGCCTACAGAAATGGCCCTATTATGGGTATTTTTTCCTAGTAAAATTTTTCCAATTTTTTGTATATATTTTCAAAAATTATAATTTTATATTGTTTAATTTGCAAAGATATAGTACATCAAGGGTTTTTTTAGGATGCTCAATCGATTTTTGCATTCAAACATATATTTTAAATAACAAGAAATCATAGTCATGCTAGAAATTTATATTGCTGAATTCTGACCAAAAATCCATTTTGTCTATTAGTTAGACTATGCCAAAATTATACTCACTTAAGAGTAGGCCAACCCACATCCATAGATATACTTATTTATGAGTACTTTTCTTGCAGGCATACTCACTTAAGAGTGTTTTTCTCACAACTATAGTCACTTAAGAGCGATTTTCTCATGCTTGAACCTATTATAACAATAATCATGAAAGTATCAAAAGTCATCATGTCACTAGTAAATTTGAACATAAAGGAGAAACATAATACTATTTTCACTCAACCATTTAAAAAAACCCCAATTGATACGCAGACATATATATTATATTATAATAGAAAAAAATTATTATCAAAGCATGCGACAAATAAATCACTTTGTAAGGCTATAGAATTAGCCATGTTGTACACCATACTTGGACCTAATGCTTAGAAATCCTAATTGTGAAAATTCTGTAAAGGACGTCCAATATTTAGCCAACTTTGTAATACAATCAAGTTATATAATGGAGTATGAACATCACACACCATTTCTTCTTGTTCAGCTAATGTTTAAATCTGGGAGAGTTGAGTCTGCATGAAGTGTAATCCGAATATGTAACCAAATGAATAATGGAAGATGGAGGGTGAGGAATTGGAGAATCCTAATATTTACCTTCTATATTTGGATCCATAACCAAACCAATGTCCTGATCTGTCGAAATTGCTGTTGATGCTGAATCAAATTGTCCATAACTTGAGTGCCCAACTATTCAAGTTGCATCCTGAAAGGTTCTTGACAATTATTTTTGCTCCTTCAACCAAATAACAAAATATTTTCAAAATATACAATGAAATTTGTTTCTGTTTTTCACACCTATGCACAATTTTCCAATCCTGATATACAAGACTCAGTCACATTGCCTCCTCCCAAGTCGTTTGATGTGACACAATCCAAATGTGATGAAGTTTCCATTGTCGTGTCATCCACAGAACGTCTGGAAGACAGAGCCATATGATTTTCATGAATACTCTCGTTCCTTGGGTTACCAGCTGTCTGAGCTTCCTCTGACGAATTCTCCACCAATACATCGAGTAGAGGTTGTCAACACGAAGGACAAGAAGGCCTGGAAACCACCCACGCATCTATGCAATTTATGTGGAAAATGTGAGAGCATTCTGGTAATACTCTCACCATTTCTCCTTCCACAAAGTCTACCAAACAGATTGGGCAATCCATGCATGCCAGCGACGATTCTTTGTTGTACACCATGGCCGGCAGCGCTTTCAGATTCATTTTGCTACAAGCCTCACCTCCAACTCCTTCGACACCAACACCAATTTCTGGCTGAAGCACCGCCCGCAACCGTCTGCAGCGTATCCCTACCATGACACTCACGGTCAAAGCACATATGAGTGAAGAGAGCAACGCCCCGACGATGATGGCGAAGCCTACGTTGAAAAACTCCAAACCCATTTTCGCTCCGCAGTTAACAACCGTCGATCCTTCTGGATTCTTCACTGAAGGACTGATGGGAGAAGATAACTGCAATATCTTCCGATGTCCCAAAAATCTGGTGCCATGAATTGACGATGGCAAGGCAGGAATACTCTGCATTTTGCTATGAAAGCGCTCCAATGGTATCGAGCGTTAAAGTCGGAGGAGGCACAATGGCAATTAGCTTGAAGGAAAATGTAGGATTGAGACGGAACTGGGGATATTTATTCCTATAATTATCATGATGATTGGTTAGTTCCGGGATGTTCTGAACAGACTTCCTGGTACTAAATATTTTTGCAGTAAAGATGGCATCACAGTGGATGATCCCCTTGTGCACAGAAGGAAGCACAAGAGACAAGCAAAGAAGGCTTACAAAAGAAGTAAGTCTACTTACAGACTAAGCTCTACTAAGAGAAGAGAGCTTCGCAGACCCAAGGAGCACAAAAGACCTAGAGCCCCAAAAAGGCAATCCAAATGGAAGCCTAATACCCATTACTACCAGCCCCATGATATTCGGCCTAGAGATGCTAAAGTGGCCAAAATGCAAGATGTTGAATGCTGGTTATGTGGTCAAAAGGGACATACTTCAAATTTGTGTCCTACTGCTCTAGAATCTAAAAGAGGTTTAGGTAAAAAGTCTGCCAAGTATGCTAAGAATAAACAGCCTTCTAGTTCCCACACCACTGTCAAACAAGATCCCGACGCCTGTGCCTATTGTAAATCTACTTCTCATAGGATTTCTGACTATCCATCCTATCCAGGTCGTCGTCTGTCTATACAACAACATGCCATAGATGATAGCTCTTCTTCTGATGACTACTCTTCTTCCTCTTCCGAAGAGCAAGTCAATATGTATTGCCAATGCTCAGACCCAGATGCCTGTAAATGTGATTCTTCTGAGTCTGATTCTAAGTCTTCTTATTCCTCAGCTGTGGAAGATCCACCTCATGTTCTCATGGCCCAAACTGATGATGATCTCAAAGTTTTTGCCCAGATCCGAGCCATGGACGAAGGAGATTTGAAAAATGCTCTCCTTTCTGCCTACATGAAGAATCTTCCTGGCTCTTCCCATTCTTCCAATCCCTCTAAGAAGCCCAATTTTGTCGAAGCTTCTTATGAGCGCAATACAAAGACGTATCTCCAACAACATAACAAAGCTCGTGGACTCACTTTGGGGGAGGTGAGCAAGGAGATACATGATTTGAAAACTGAGGTGCGCAACATCAAGAATGAACTTGTTGTCTTAAAATCTCAGAATGCACAGCAGCCGACAACAGTTTTGTCGAAACAGCCGACAAATTATATTCAGCATACTCAGCCACATACTGAAGTCCAAACTTCATCAGGTAAATTTGTTTCATCAGGCTTCAGTGAAATTGGGGACATGCAAGTCCTTGCAGTTCAGTATCAGCAACACCATGTCCTGGTAAATATTTCTGTTGCTGGTCATCTTTATAAGGTTATTGCTTTAATTGATTCTGGTTCTGATCTTAACCTTATATCTAAGCATATAATCCCTTCGAGATATTGGACTACAGCAGAAAAAGAAGTTCAGGGATTAGGAATGAAGCAATTGAAGTTTGAAGTTTCTGCAGCCACTGTCTGCTTTGATTCTAAATGTGTGAAATTATCCTTAGCAGTCTCAGACATTCCTGTTGATTGTATTTTGGGTAATGTATTTTTAGCAGCAGTAGAACCACATGGGTCATATAGATTTCCTGATGGATCTGCAGGAATCTTTATTACTGTTTCTGGAAAAAGATTTGAATTACCATATGTTTCCAGGAATAGATACTCACCCATTGTACAAATAATGAAAGAAAAGGAAAAGAAACTTCAAGAAGTTGAGAAAAGTCTAGTTGAGATCAAAGATCACAAGGAGACCATCAGAGTTGAAGAACAATTGAGTTCTCCAGATGTTCAGAAGAAAATTGCTGAAATTCAGAAGGAATTTGAAGAAACATGCTGCTCTGAAGAGCCGAATGCCTTCTGGCATAGAAAGCAGCATAGCATCGAGTTGCCTTACAAGGAGGGTTATACTGGCAAGCCTTGTAAGTCAAGAAGCATCCCTATGTCTGTCCATGATAGGCAGCATTGTCAGAATGAGATTGAGCAGCTTCTACAGAAGAAGTTGATCAGAGAATCCAGTAGCCCATGGAACTGCTATGGATTCTATGTAAACAAGAGAAGTGAACAAGTCAGAGGAGTTCCAAGATTAGTGATAAATTATAAGCCTCTGAACAATGTGTTAGCAGATGACACTTATCCAATCCCTCACAAAGGTGATTTGATAAGAAGAATTTCAGGAGCTAAAGTGTTTTCCAAGTTTGATTTGAAGTCTAGCTTCTGGCAAGTAGCCATTGCAGAAGGTGACAGATGGAAGACTGCATTCAGTGTCCCTCACGGACATTATGAATGGAACATGATGCCTTTTGGATTGAAGCATGCACCATCCAAATTCCAAAAGGTAATGGATTCTATCTTTAAGCCTTATGCAGATTGGTTGCTAGCTTATATAGATGATCTGCTGATATTTTCAAAGAATTTGAGTGACCATTTCAGACACTTGAAAATCTTTATGAAATTGGTCAAAAATAATGGTCTTGTCCTAAGCAAGAAGAAAATGGAATTGTGCAAAACAAAGATTAAGTTCTTAGGACATGAAATAGAAAATGGTCAGATTTCTCTACAAAAACATGCACTGGAGTTTGCAGATAAGTTTCCAGATGTTATCACTGACAAAACTCAGTTGCAGAGGTTTTTGGGTTGCCTCAATTATGTGAGAAATTTCTATTCTGACTGTGCCATTGACAGATCTCTGCTAAATCAGAGATTGAGGAAGAACCCAAAGCCTTGGACTGACAAGCACACCCAAGCAGTCAGAGAAATCAAGTCTAAGGTAAAGAATCTGCCCATATTATATGTTGCTGATGATAAATTTTATAAGATTGTTGAAACAGATGCCAGTAACATTGGTTGGGGAGGTGTGCTGAAACAAAAGCCTACAGAAGACGATCCAAAAGAAAAAGAACAGGTTGTTCTGTTTGTCTCTGGAGTTTGGAGCAAAGTTGAGAAAAATTATGCTCCTATAGAAAAAGAGGTAAAAGCAGCCTGGTATTGCATGTCAAAGTTTTCTGTACATTTGGCTAATAAGTATTTCCTGCTTAGAACAGATGCTAAGGCTCTGGAAAAGGTTTTGACAAAGGAGATCAAGAACCCAGAAGATGCAAAATTTGCACGATGGCAAGCTTTTTTTGCATATTTCAGCTTTAAAGTTGAACATATTAGAGGTTCTGACAATTGTATTCCAGATTTCTTAAGCAGAGAATAAATCCAGCATCAAGAACAAGAGGATGACCTAGAAGAACAGATTCAGCTACATTGCATGGTCATTCTAACTGAATGGAACCAGGCCTATAAAAGAGAAGAGCTTAGATATATTGCAGATGATGAGCCATGGCCTATGTATGTGGAGAAGTGGAGGCCAACTTGGATCCTCCGTAATACCCAAGTGCTCGATGGAAATTTGCAGAATCACACCGATTTGCAGCACTTAGTCCCAGGAAGGAAAGTGTACCCGAAGGGAAATCGGTGGATACATGAAATGATGTATTCACATAGCATGGCAACTTCACATGAAGCTGAGAGGTCACTTTCAGAAGATTTTTGGGATCTGTATGTCATTAGTACTGGAGGCAGTGACAGATCCAAAGAATATTATAAATCATATGTTATAAACAGAGTCAGAAAGCTCGGCTCATACACTCATGGCAAGTTCATTTCATGGCCACAGGGTGATCCAAAGCTTTTATTTCCTGACACTGTTTACAATTTTGCAGGATACGAAAGACTGTGGTGGGATTTGCTTAATAAAGACGGACCAGAAGAAACCCACTACACTAAGCTAAAATTTGCCCCTACATGGATCAATGAAAAAGAATCACAAATTCCATGGTTATCCAACTGGTGGTATCATTATGGACCAAGTCCATATAGTATGGATCCTAACTTCTATGAATCATATTGTAGATTACTTTGTAATGACTGTCTTGCAGGACCTGCTGGTGAATGTTTCCACTATCCCTGTAAAACAGTTGGAGAAATTACAAATCTAGAGCATAGTTTGTTAGTGAATCCTGTTTTAAAGATGCATATGCAGATGCACTATCAGTGGTTAGTCATGACAAATATCAAACACCAGATAGTACTCAACAAACCCATGATCGTCCGGAGAATATATACAAAGGCTTGGGATGACGAGTTCTATCATCTAAGATATCCGGGGATAAAAATCCTTGATGATCCTGCAGCAGAATCCAGTACAAGTGGTCCTCGGGAGCCCCACTCATGAAAGGTTTTCCCTGTGTAAATAATGATCCCTAGTCACAGGTGTATAGTGACGAAGCTTTTCTCTTGGACTTTTCCTTCATCCGAAAAGTATCCAATGTGTAATCAATAAAGTTTGATTCCTCGTGGGCCTTTGTAAGGTATCCACAGTGTAATCCACTATCACTAAAATTCGGTCGGTATGACAGATCTCCGTGCGGACGTCACCTCTTGGTGTCACCCGAAAACGATGATCTTCTGCCAAGTGTCAATAATCGGACGGTGCATAGTAATGTTTGTCCCCCTCTCATTCCTATATAAGGAGAGGTTCGGCTCATTTGTAGGCACCGGTTGTTTGAGTCTTGAGTGTTGTGTTTTGAGTCCGAGTATTCTCTCCCTGCTCTACGTCTGCGCCATCTTGGTGATCTGCTCGCATCACAGAGTTCTTACTCACAGTCCATAGGTTGAACTGAGAAGCCTGCGTGTCTGTTCATGTGACAGGCAAGAACCTAAAGTGGCCAGTTCATTAGTGAGTCTGTATATTTTATGTCTGTGTGTTATAACATAAAGCTCTGAGACAGAGTCTGTTACTCGGCCAGGAAGCCTCTGGTAAAGATCGCTCATTCGTGAGTATCAAAGTCCAGTAAATGCCGAAACAGTCCATCTCTGATACAGAGACTGAATCCATATTGTAATCTGATTGAGAAGAATTCTGATAATAAAGAGAGAAGAGTTTTCATCTGAAATTCCGCATTAAAAGTGTTATTACTCTGTGTGCTTTAATATTGCTGTTAAGATACTTGCATTGCTCGAAAGTTCGCCAGATTCGCTGGAGTTCGCGAAAGACTACGGATCGCTAAGGCCGTTTGAAGGCAAGGAAGCCATGTGGTAGGCTGCTAGAGCGTGAGGGTTGAGTAGGTTCTGTCTGGGTTTACACTTGGGTTTGCATAGAGCAGTGTTCAGAGACACTTAACAAGGCCAAGTCAGTTGGTTTAGGACCGCAAGCAAGCTTTTGAAAAGCCTCTGCTAGAAATCGGTATTAGAGCCAATAAGTCGACGCTGTCGCCTGGTTTAGGATCTTGAGTAACATTTATCTTTCTCTCTTATCTTGAGCAAATGGATTCTTCAATGAGAAAGTCTGTATCTTTCCGAGAGCTCGAAGAACAAGATCGAGCAGAGCAAAACCCGCTCAGAGATTTATTTGCGTCTAGTAGTAGTCGTGTGATCAATGAGTCTGATCACCTATATGAAGAGGTTGAACCCCAAGCTAGATGGGTACTCCCTAACATTAAACCCTCTGAATTATATAATGATATGCAAGTCTGGCACCTAAAGGCTGCCACTAGAATAACTGTTAAAGAGACTGTGTCAAGTATCGAGGAAAATAGTGATCGTGTTCAGTTGATCCCTATTTTGAATCCCAAAGAACTTCAAGCCGAAGCCAAAAAATTGGGAACCCAGTTTTTGCATTTAGGTTGTTTAAGAGTTGGCATTCATGCGCTGGTACATCCTGGAGTCGATGCATATGTGTTGGCCACAGTCCGTGACTTAACACATAATAAATACACTGATTCATTAATTGGAGGGATAGTGGCTCCACTATCAAATGGGCCAGTCTGGTTTGACTGTTACCCAAATTTCTCAGTGTCTGTCTTTGATGAAACATTGGCTGATATTCTCCAGCTTCAAATCCAAACCAGTGGATTTGATATGAGAAGAAAAAGAAGAAATATCGCTGTTCAGTTTCGTGGCTGTTTCCGCCACACATCCACAATGTTTCCTGCCGTACTCCATGCACCCAGCAGAGAGTCAAAAACCAGTGTGGTTGTTCTCACAGATCCTAAGAATCACAAGATAGAACATCAAGCCATCAAGTGGGAGGATCTGCAATTTCCCCAGCATTGGACTGTTCCAAACCCCAGACCTCTGTCTGTCCAGAAAATAACCACTGCCAACATTACCGAAGATCAGTCTTCTGCTACTTTGTCTTGCCCAAGAAGATCTACCATAGATCGCAGGAGAATTGAAGCTGAATGTAAAAAGTCGCCTCGTTACATTTCACCCGATTGTACAGATACGGGGTGTAGTTCTGTAGTTTCAAATTGTCTTCATGTAGCTCTTTTTGAATTTGCACAGTTTGTAAATTTCCAGCCGGTTAAAGTTAAATGTCCTCAGCGTCACCAAAGTGTCAACTTACAAAGTTTGGCCTATGCTGTTTTACAGAGAAATCATAACCCCAGGACTGGTGAAGCTCCGCCTAGTACTTCTGTCAATCCTTGTCCAAACCCTAAGTGCTCTGACATTCCCTTTCCTCATGAGGATGAGCACCCATGTGTTTTGATGATGCACCTTCTTCCTTCCCTTGAAGAAGAGGATCCTAGATTGACTGAGCTTCTGATAAACCAAAGACCACCAAAGAGTCCTAGATATGGGTTGGGATATATTGAGCAGGCCAATAAGCTGATACCAGAATGTAGATATCGAGATCTACCCCCAAGTTGTAAAAAGCCTTTTGTACCTGAAATCCATAAGTTCTACACTTTCATGGATGGATGTCCTAGATCTGGAATCCCAGCAGAATGGATGAAACAAATGATCAATTGGGATTTGTTCACACATCCTCAGGCTGATGCCTTTGCAGCTACCTATCCAAAGGAAGAAAAGATGAAGCTTGCAGTAGAGTGGGAAGAATATATGGAAGATAAGCAGGTATGGATATCATTCTATGCCTGGAAGAAAAGGATGGAGAATGATGTAGTATTAATGGCTGATACTACTACATCTTCTTCACATTCATGGACTGCAACTGATGGCAGTAAGATTGAGACCTCCACTACATATCCTCCTTTCAGAAGTATTGTGTTAGGAGAAGGCTCTAACACAGCACATGCTAGTCCTTTGGTCTAGCATGATAATTCTTTGATGGATTCTAAAGGAAGAGTTAAAAAGGTGAGTGAGCAGTTAAACTGGACAAACACTGCACTCACAGGATTGGAGAAGAATGTTGCAAAGACTGCCCTGGTCAAAGACCAGATTGATTCAGTTCAGGTCTCTGTGAATGATGTAAATAGAATTTTAAATTCTGTACAGTGTGATCTTTCAGTAGTTAGAAGTATTTCAGAAAATTCTTTTATTAAATTTGATGAGATTGAAAATTGTGTCATAGATCAGTCCTTAGCCACCAGACAGTCTGTCTATAAGTTATCTAAAAAATTTGAAGGACTGAATGTCAAGAAATTCAGCAAACCCATTCCAATGTCATTCATTGCTGGTAAGGGTAAAAGTGTTGTGCCACATGAGATCCCTAAACTAGAGTCAATTCCTCCTGTCTCTAGGTTTCCTCATCTCATGCCTAGAGAAGTTTCTCTGCTATCTCTTACTCCTGTGTCAGAGTCAAAGCCTGAGTCACAGCCAGTTGAAGAAAGGTCCGAAAAAATTACCATTGCAGAGATCATGAAGGACCCAGAGTCTAAAGATCATGTCTTTCCTATCTATGAGCCTTTAGAGACTCAGTATACCAGACATGCACCCCCTGACCTTGCTGGTGTAGGGAAGATTCCACAAAGAGAAACGTTCCATGAGGGGAGTCACAAAGAGTGGAACATCGACAACATGTCTGCACATCAGATCAGGCAGATATTGGATCAAATGATCATTGAGTACAAGCTGATGTGTGCTGAAGGAAAGAATGAGATTGAAGCCTGTAAAACAATCATGCAATGTTTTACTGGCACACTGGCTAGATGGTGGGAACTAGAATCCTCTCCTGCGTTGATTGAAAGAATGGAGAAGGAGATTCTAAAAGATGAACAGGGTGACATTATGTTCAACCTTGATGGCACTGCACAGAGCAATATGATAGGTGCTCTCACAGCATTGATTCAAGAACATTTTTGTGGTTTAGAATATGTTGCTGCAGATAAGCATGAAATGATTTTGATGAATGTTGTGGTGGTTTGGTTTAGGCCACTCTTATATCTTAAGATATAAGACTAGGTAATATGTATGGTTGTTTGTTTTGGGGTTTGATTTATTTTCGTAAAACTACGTAATGATTTTTTCCCACTTATAGTGATTTTGAAGCATTTATTTCCCTTCTCTTTGACCATAAAAACAAGATTTTGAATAATCAAATTTAAATTCTTTCTTTTTTATTAGATCCCCTTACTCTTAAAGAACAACTTAGTCTGGGTAGCCATCATCATCATCAATTTTGATGAATAGCTATAAAAAAAATATTATGATAATAAATTGATTTATTTTTTAAAATAAATTAGATTTTCTTTTCATAAAAAATAAATAAAATAATTAATTTAAAATTGATGTAATCGTAATTTGAAATTAAATATTAGCATATTTATTAAAAAATAATTATAATTAAATAAAATAGTCATGCCGACATTGATAAATGCACCATTTTGATAAATACATATAGTTATATTTAAATGTCTATTCTTTTCTATTGTGTTGTGATAAAGCCAAAGTTTTGACTTCAAAATTTGAATATTTGGAAATATCTTTTTGTCGTGTTGTGTTAGGCAAAATTCATGCTTGATTAAATTAAATACTTATCCTAAAAAGGAGATATGCCGAAAATGAATAATCATATATTATTTTATTGATATGTATTTAAAGTGTGTGATCTACTTCTCCTAAAAAGGAGATGTGCCCAGCATGAATAATTATATATTATTTTATTGATATGTATTTAAAGTGTGTGATCCTTTTTATTTTGTCACGATCACTAAAATTGATATTTTATTAAATTTAACTTCGTTTAGTCCGGCCATGATAATATAAAACTTGTAATATATAAAACCAAAGAGTTGATGAGAATTAAACGCGCTTATAATTCATAATCGTGTACCATTTTATTAATAATTACGACACCGACATTTACAAACATATTTTTTTTTAGAGTGAAAGATTTATTAATAAATAATACAGGTTTATCGGAGAGAATTTTGAAAATGAAAAATTAAACCTCTAACTTCTGCAAACTTTAGTTTATAGGATCAATTGGTTACAAATTTTATATATGGGTTATAATCAATTGACCTATTCCAAACCTGCTTAAATAACTACACCCTCATCAGTCATGTAATATAATTTACATAGGATCATATAATCTTAAAATTAGTATAAGTGAAAACATTGAAAATTAGTATAAGGAAAATACTAAAACTCTAAAATATCTCTAAAAAGATGTACAACTTTAAACAAAAACTATTAATCTATATCATAAGATAAAATAGGACAAAAAACTTAGGACTTTTTAACAATGATTTATAATTAATGAAAAAGTAGACATTATAATCTACATAGGATCTTATAATATTAAGCAAATCAAATCTTTAAATGTATTAATATAATCTACTAAGACCTTTTTACATTATGTTAGGGGAAAAGAAAAATACTATACTTTAATATTATTAAAAAAACAAAAACCATTAATCTAATTCATAAGCTAAAATTGGATAAAAACTTAGAACTTTTATAAGGATAAATAATTAATAAAAAAGTAGAGATTATAATCTACATAGGGTCTTCTAATAATTAATAAAAATCAAACCATTTAATCATTTAAATATAATCTACTAAGACCTCTCTACATAAAATTAGGATAAGAAAGAAAATACTACACTTTGACATTATTAAAAACAATGCTTTTTGAAAATTAAAAATAATAAACAAAATTAAATAATTAACCTAAAATTAAATTAACATAATACTTTATAAAAAAGGGATATATAATTAATAATAAGAAATATTAAACATTATTAGCATTAAAACTCAAAGCATCATAATAATGATTATGATTAGTTTATAAAACAAAATAACTAAAACTCAACATAATATAAATAAAAATAATTTAAAAATAAATGAAATTATTTAGAAATTAAAGCATTAAGTTGATATCTGGTCGGCTCTCTTTCTTGTGATTTTTCCACTATTTATTTAACACAAATTGTCTCTCTTTTTTGCATAGATTTGTCCTGATGATGGGTCTTGTTTTAGATCCGAAACGTAGACTTAAAAATGAGAAATGTGGAGATTCCGAGCTTTGATTCTAGAAATGAAAAATTATTTTGAAGTTTCAAAATATTGGTGAATTTCACTAGTTTCTAATATGCAAACTATAAACATGTTTATTGATGTATTTGTAAAATTATTCAAAGTTATAATGATTTTATATATACTCTCTATAATGTTGGTAATTTTTAAGGTGAAATAATTTTATATTGTAAAAATTGGGCTATCATTTAAAAAAAAAATGGAATTTGTTGAATATATATTTTTTTAAATCATGCAAAATTAGTCCATTATTAGCCCCTAAAATTTTCCATGACCTAGATTAACATATCTATTTTCCTTTTTTTCAAAGCAAATAAGACTTATTAATAATAATTAATACGTCTACATGACATCTATATTGTTCTTTTTTCTAAGGATAAAAATCAATCTCTTTCTCAATTTTAATGTTAGACTGAGCATGTTAGTACTACTTCATAGTTATAATGTGTAATCCAATTAATAGATTAAATGGTCTTATTCCGGGTATTTTTTTCTATTTAATTTTGTCTAAATTTTGGTACATATTTTTAAAAAATATAAGTTTGAGTTGTTTAATATGCAAATCTCGAGCAACCCAAGGGTTTTTCAGGGTGCTCAATCGATTTATGCATTCAAAAATATATTTTAAATAAAAATTTAATCCTCACTGTAACCTCGTGAATAATTATTTACTATTACTATAGACAAAAAAATGTTGATGGGCCGAGAAGGCTGAAAACTACAAATAGACATAAGTATTGACATATGTTTTTTATTTTATTTTGTTTTTCTTTCATTATTTATTTTATTCATTTATACAATGATTGTGCCTCAACCAAGCTGGAAAGCAAGGCTAAAGGAAGCTCACACCTAGGTGGTTGGAAAATTATGAATGAGGTAATTACCCACCCAAAATCCTCCATTGGAAGAATAAAAACTTCTGGGAAAAATGACCAAGAAGGTATTGTGAAGTTGAGGCAAGAGGAGGAAAAAGGAAAAGGAAGAGAGACAGGTCAAAGAGACTTGAGCAACAATATAATCTACATATAGTTGGACAATGGAGTCTGTCTAGAGCCCGAGAGGTCAGACTACTAACCGAAGCTATGTATGGTTATGATCAAATAGCTTCCAGAGGAGCATTCCAATTTTTTTCACTATTCTAGAAACCATATTAGGTGTGCAACAAGCTCAGGGTAGATATAATAGTGAAAGCTCATCTCACAGTTGAGTGGAGCGTTCCAGTGGTTCGTGGATGAACAGAAATTGACAGGAACTTAGATAAGCGCTAATGAGAATTTTAATGAATATTTGTTTTGTATTATTGAAAATAAAAGTTTGCAATAGTAAATATTTGACTTGAAATATTTGTTAAACAGTGAAATATTTTGACCTAGGTTTGATTCTATAATAGGCATAGTAAAAGGTATATTCGTTGAAACAAAAATAATTTAGTGGGATTGTAGAAGGAACAAAGTTCTTCTGATGTAAATGGTAAGAAAACTCTGACAGAAAGGTAGTAAACATTAGTTTAGTGGTTCGGTGAGTATCGGTTACGTAATAGACCTAGTTCTTATAAGGCAGGTCAAACACAACATTGTATTAAGTCGTTGGCAAGTTAAATTAATGACAAGTGCATCCCGATAAAAATAAGGAGGGGTACAACAATAATTCAGCAATTAAAAATAAGTATAGTTTCGGGTTAAGCAAAAAATGAGATTTTCAAATCACCAAGAAAATAATCTGGGGTAGAATAAAAGATAAAAAATTTCAAACATGTAGGGTTTGAGTGCTAATAGTGTAGAGGGAACCCTACATTTAATTAAAACTAACCATCCGCAAGATGGTTGGAACATGGGTTAGTATCTGGACGAACTAACCGAATAACACCTAGAGAACATTCCTTGGATTTTTTTTACTTTCTACATGTTGACTGAAACCGAACCCCAAAGGCTTTATGAGAACATTTATTTCCTTAATAAAACCAATGAAAATAAATAAATAATAAAATATGAGACTTTCTATCTGTAAAGGTTGAGATTCAGAAATAATTTGTATACTGCATGCATTTAAACAAAATCCCAAAATCATAACAGTTACCATACAAAACCAAAACAACTTCTTCCAGAAATAAAATTCAAGGAATAAGCTCCACGTTATTGCAATATAAATTAATAATAATTACCATAAATAAACATAGATTCCATATAGTTTAAAACTCTCTAGATAAGAGGAAATTTGAGATGAGAAGGGATAGAAACCCTCTCCGTTTAAAATTATACATATATAAAAAGCACAAAATTTAACATTTCATTAATTATGAATCTATGAAGACTCTTGTTGTTGAGAGAAAAACATACCTAGTTGTTACGACACAGAGGACTTATTACTTGCAATAAAAAAGAACCCACATGCTATTTTCCATAAGAACCTCAAGAGGTATTTTAGAAATTTGGTAGTCAAGAAGAAAAATGATTTGTTTGGAGGGTACCTAGTCTGTTGTTTAGAAAAAGACATAGTTGAATGAGCGAGACATCGTTCCATACATGTATGTCACCAACAAAAAGAATCGAGTTAACCAAGGGTTTCAGGGAAACAAGAAAAATAAACAATGTATTCAACGCATTTTGCTAAAAATGTAGACATGAGCATGCCCACCTAGAAATTATGGGTTAAGTTCTTTACCTAAAGATGAACCTTGAACACCAGAAATAGGAAACTATCAGGACATTATAAATTTATTCAAGCCACGAAAGAAAAAAAATAAAGATAATAAACCTCAGACCGTCGAGAAACATGGACAAAATCCATTGGAATTTGTGTTTTGGCGCCAAACACTAGTACACCTACAAAAGGAGGTTACAACAGTCATATGACAAAAGAAAAGGTTTCATGAAGAGAGGAAAACACATCAATAATTGAGTATCAATAGACAAAGCTGTCCCCAAAATATTACCTGTAGAAAAAACTTGATTCCAGAAAGCTCCATGATCATTAGGGTTGTCTCACAGAGGAAGAGATCAATGGAAGAAAAAGGAAAAGACAAATGGAGGGGCTCCACGAATGGGCGCTGAGAAATTTTCCTCTAACTAATTTTAGTATGCCATTATCACCTGATGTGAACCCTAAGAATTGACAGACGTGATGTGGTCACCTGCCACCTGTACTGACGTCACCTGTGGACCAAGGATTGTGGAAATCTGAAAGATAAAGTTCCATTATGCAGTTTAATAAATGGTGATTAGTAGAACAAGACAACCTAGGTACATAATCAATCTATGTTGCAAATAAGTGAGTTTAGAGCTAGGATAAGAAATTTATGTTAAAATAATGATGCAAATGTGAAAAATATTTCTCCAATAAGTAAGGTGGATTGAAAGACGATTGATTTCGTGTACCATTTTCAATATATAACTAAATTAATACATGCCATAACTTGTAAATATATTTTCATCTTATAAGGTACTATATTGTTTTATAAATTATAGTACATTACATGTAAAAGAATATAAACAATGTTTTTTGTTGTTGTGTGTGAATTCAACCTATAGATCTATTACAAGTTGTATCGGAGAAAATGATTCTAACACTATGGCCTCTTTGTGTAATAAGGAAAATAACAAACTTTGTTTGCATCAAAAAAAGAGTCATAACGAGGAGCATTTGGCATATACCACTAGCAAGGCCAATAGTTGAAGCTCTTCGAATATTTATGGCCATAAAGGAAATAAAAGAAAGAAAGTGGTGTTGCAGGGGGAATTCCAAAAAATGAAAAACTTGGTTATGTTATCATGAAATGATACAAAATGGAGACAAAAGTAAGAAGTGGATGGTGAAAAATGGGAAAAATTAGGTACAAAATCCTAAAAGATTTAAATCCTCAAATTTTAAAGGGTCTTACAAAAATGTGCAAAATAGGAATTCACGAAAGAACGAATAGAAACCTATGTCACATAACAAATTAACAACTACATAATTGTTTAATAAACTTGAAATTGAAACAACAGTCAGGGCACCGTTTCAGTGTTGGGAATGTGGGGGACCACTTTATGTGAAAAACTTCCCTTACAAAAGGGTGTGTAACCAGTATATTAGATTCAATATGTGTCGATAGTATGTAACATAGCGAGAAATTTGCATAGAATTAATGCGGTTTTGGGGGACAACTAGGTGGACTACCAACCAACCATGATAGAATTTGAAGGTAAAATATTTAAACATGTTGTATCTGTTTTAATTGATCCAGAGGCTAGGCTGAGTTATATCAGCCCCAAGATAGTGGATAAATTTCATTTGCAATCAATTAAATTTAAAAACCCATGGATGGTACAACTAGCCATAGGAGATAAGTAAAGGGTGAAAACAAAAATAAATGATTGTCCAGTAATGTTGGAAAATTAGTTAGTAATTGTAAATTTAAATATAATGCCCCTAGGATCATATGATATTTTAATTGGCATCGACTTGATGGAAAAATATTGGTCTCTTATAAATTTCAAGAATAAATAAATTAGTTATTTGAATGAGAACAGAGTGAGACAAAATGTGTAGGGCGTCAAGAGACCTGTGAAAGTAAGGCCCATTACTGCATATCAAATGGCGAATTTATTAGGAAGGGATGCCAAATTTATGCAGTGCAAGTAGGTTATACTAATCCTAAAGAGAAGACTGACACCCTAGAGAATCTACCCATTGTACAAGACATTGAAAATGTTTTCCCGAAAGACATACCTATACTACATCCTAACAGATATATATACTTTACTATTAAAATTGTTCCTAGAGCTACCCTCATATCTAGGAGACTGTATCGAATGAGTGTTCCAAATCTAACTGAACTGAAAGTGCAACTGCAAGAATTATTGGATAAGAAATAAATTCACCCAAGTGTGTCACCTTGGGGAGCTCTAGTTCTTTTCGTCAAAAAAAAGATGGCATTCTAAGATTGTGTATTGATTATAGATAGTTAAATAAGTTAATGGTAAAAAATAAATACCTGTACCCCACATTGATGAACTGTTCGATCAAGTAAAGGGGGTGACTTTATTTTCAAAGATCTAACTGTGGTTTGGCTATCACGAAATAAGAATAAAGGAGGAAGATATATACAAAAAATATTTTAGAACTTGCTATGGGTACTAAAAAATTTTGGTGTTAATCTTTGGATTAACCAATGCACCATCAACGTTTATGTGTCTAATGAACAATGTATTCCATCAGTATTTAGATAAATTTGTGTCAATCTTTATAGATGACATCCTTGTCTACTCTAGGAATATGGAGGAGCATAAGAGGCATCTTCAAGTTGATTTGTAGATCGTAAGGGAGCATCATTTATACGAAAATTACAGTAAATGTGACTTATTTAAAGATCAAATTCAATACTTAGAGCATGCCATCACTAAATATGGGATAATTGTGGACCCATAGGACATAAAAATGATAATGGTTATATATGGGTTTGACCAGTTATTATACACATTTTATTGAGGGATTCTCGAAAGTAGCCTATCCCATTACTTCACTGAAAAATAAAGGAAAAACATTTAAGTGGATAGTGGAGTGTCAGAACAACTTTGATCGATAAAATCATTTACTTATGACCTCTCCTATCTTAAGGATTGCTGATCGGAAAAAGAAAGTTAATATTTCTACATATGTCTATAAGGAGGGTGTAGGAGGAGTATTAATGCAAGAGGGAAAAGTTATAGCATATGAATCACAAAAATTGAAAGAGCATGAACAAAAATATTCAGCTTATGACTTAGAGTTGAAAACTATAACTCATACCTTAAAAATGTGGTGGAATTACCTACTTGGAAATAAAATTATGTTGATGAAAAATCATAGAAGTTTAACCAACTACTTTAAGCAACGTACCTTATATGCTCGAAAAACACAACGGGTTTCATTCCTAAGAGAATTTGAATTTGATATTAAAAATTTAAAGGGTAAGTAAACTCGTGTGGTAGATTCCTTAAGCATAAAAGTTAATTGTGTTTATGATATTTTGTTTAGTAAAGAAGAGATAGCTTATAAGGATCATATTAGAGAATTTGTTGAAAGAGATCGTGAATATCAGTTTTTGTGGCAGCGGACGAAAGGAGAAAACAACAGTGAACATCAATTAGGATATGAGGTAAACAAAAAGTACTTGTTGATCTATCGCAATAGGGTGTATGTTATTTATCAATTAAGTATCAAACTATTAGTTTTAGGTGAATACCATAAAATCCCTTATGTATCTAATCTGAACTATCAAAAAATGATCACCACTCTGAGGAAGGACTACTTCTCTCCAGGAATGAAGAAAGAGGTGGTTGAATATATCTAAATGTTTGTAATGTCTACAAGTGAAGACTAAACACCAACATCCAACTCGATTGCTTCAACCACTACCCATTCTTGAATGGAAATGGGAGATGATCATGCTTGATTTTATTACTATCCTACCAAATACCAATAAAAAAAATGACTCCATGATGGAGGTAGTGGAAAAATTGAGTAAGTAATCACATTTCATTCTGGTGCAATTGATCTGGATTTATGCAGGAACGCAACAGAATAAACATATAACCATAAATACAGAGATGCAGCGGAAACAACACTTCATTTCATTAATATCAAAGAACTGAAATTTGTTTACAGACAGAAAGGAAATAAAACTAGCTAGGGCGCTGGTAGCTATCTCTGAGAAGAGATGTGGCGGCTATAGGCCTATTAATTGAGTTACAATGAGGCTCGAGGGCCTAGTTATTATTGAGAAACAATGGAGAACTCTAAACATCCAAAAACCTAACCCTAGGAGATGGAGCGCCAAAACGATGGGCCCCGTTTGGGTAAATTGGCGTTTTAACTTCCCAGGGACGTAACTTTGGCATACTATCTCTGTTTGATGCACATGGTAAATCATTAGAAAGATCTATTCGAGGAATACAAATTTCACCATGAATATCCATTCCAGAACGTAATGATATTCGCTAGAGGCACGATTCCCAAAAAACGTCGTTTAGGGCCTCAAAACAGCTCCGGAAGTTCAGGATCCGAAAAACTGCTAAAAATAGTAAGTTGTGCCGAAACTGAAAAAATGAAAGATGCAATGGTGGGGCCCCAAATGGAACAGGATGTTGGCCACCAATATCCACCTGGATCATTCCTCCCCCCTTAAGAAGCAATGGTCCCCATTGTGTTGAGTTCTTCCATGAGATGAGGAAACTTCTGCTGAACTTGGTCCCTGGTGAACCACTTGCCTTGGTGCAGGAGTTGGCTAGCTTTGACAACCCGATACAGTTGGATATTCTATTGGCGAGTGCTCTTTATTTTCATGTCCATGATACAATCTGTGGTGGCCTGTTCCATGCAGTCTGGGTTTAACTCTGTTGATGTGAGTTGTTCTGCAATGTCTGAGGTGTCCAGTAGAGGTGGGAAGTAAGGACGAAGGCGATCCACATTGAATACTGGGTGCAGACCAAGGAATGGTGGAATACTGAGCTCGAATGCATTGTTCCCTACAGCCTTGGTGATGGTGTACGGCCCATATCGGAGCGGGCGAAGCTTGCGGTGGGGTCTAGTGAGGCGCTCCTTCTGCAAATGTAGCCATACTTTGTCACCCACCTGGAAGTTGTGTGGCACCCGGTGTTGATCATGGCGTTGCTTGTACTTGGCATTGGCTCTGTCCAATATATCACGAACCTGTTGGCGGATGTGTTGAATGCGCTCGATGAAGCTACTGGCTTTGTCAACTTCAGACTGGACATGAGCTGAATTGGCCTGAGCAGCTGCAAATGGTATGGCTACGTCAATGGGGCATAGTGGCTGGAATCCCAAGCCCACCTGAAAGGGGCTATGGCCGATTGAACTGTGGAGAGCCCGATTATAACTATGTTGTACATAAGGGAGGCTCTCGTCCCATGTGCGTGGATGCTTTGAATTGTACATGCGCAGAATGTGTACAATCATTCTGTTGACGACCTCTGTCCGGCCATCTGTTTGGGGATGGAAAGCTGTGGACTTGGTGAGCTTGGTATCCAACATCGACCAGAGGCTGGACCAAAATGTGCTGAGGAACCTGCTATCCCGATCTGATATGATAGACTGTGGGATCCCAAAGTGCACCCACACTCGTTCAAAGAAGAGTTTAGCAGTGGCTTCTGCTGTGATATTCTTCTTGCGGGCCGCCATAATGGCCATCTTCGAGAATCTGTCGACGACCACGAAAACACAGTCATTTCCCTGCTTAGTAGAAGGCAGGCCCGACATGTAATCCATGGAGATGGATTCCCAAGGCCGACTAGGGGTAGGTAGCGGAGTATATAGGCCTTGCTTCTTGATGGTCGGTTTGGCAATGGCACAAGCAGTGCAGGATCTGATGTGCTTCTCGACATCCTTTCGAAGGTTCAGCCAATATAAATACTTTTGCAGGATTGCTACTATTTTCTCGACCCCTAAATGCCCAGCGACTCGATTGTAGAGTGCTTCCCATATCATCTTGGCACGCTTGATTGAAGGAACACAAAGGTGTCCCAGGTGACATAAAAGTGCATCTTGGAGGTGAAAATTTGGAAGTTGTGTACCCCTCAAGAGGTCCTTGTAAGTGTGGTCGAATTCTGGGTCACTCTCATAGAGAAGCGGCCAATCAGAAGTCTCATGCCCACAAGAGTTGAGCACGGTGGTGAGCGCCATGATCGGTGGTCAGCTGAGGCAGTCTACAACATTATTGGTGCTACCCTTCTTGTACTTGATATTCAAATGAAACTATTGAAGATATGTGGACCACTTCTGATGGTGATCATTCTGCAACTTCCCTTGTGTCTGTATGAACTGCAGGGGCCGGTGGTCTGTGTGGACGATTGTTTCCTTCCCCAAAATGTAATGCTTCCATTGTCGACAAGCTTACACAATGGAATACATTTCTTTGTCATAAGTGGGATACTTGCGAACTGTGTTAGACAATTTATCACTGTGATATGCCACTGGATGTCCCTGTTGAGTAAGAACTGCCCCAATAGCATAGTCAGAGGCATCTGTCTCAATCTCAAATGGCTGTTGCAAGTCTGGTAATGTGAGCACTGGGGCAGAACAGAGGCGATTTTTCAATTCTGTTAACGCCTTCTGTTGAAGTTCCAACCAAAAGAATTTTTCTCTCGCTCCTCCCTTGGTGACTTGACTCAAGGGCCAAGTGATATGAGCGAATCCCAACACGAATCTACGGTAGAAATTAGCAAGACCCAGAAAGCTGCGAAGCTATGTTATAGTGGTTGGGGCTGGCCAATCCCGAATGGCTTGGATCTTGGCTAGATCCACATGCACCCCCCTTTCATCAATAATGTATCCCAGATATTGAATCTGGGTCATGCCAAACATGCACTTCTCCAAATTGGCACACAACTTGTGTTGCCGCAGTGTTTGGAGGACTTGTTGGATGTGGTGAAGGTGCTCTTCCCAAGTTTGGCTGAAGATCAAAATGTCATCAAAGTACACCACTACAAATGAGTTGGTGAATGGCCGCAAGATGTCGTCCATCATCCTCATGAAGGTTGCGGGAGCATTTTTCAACCCGAAAGGCATGACCAACCATTCAAAAAGGCCTTCCTTGGCTTTGAAGGCAGTCTTCCACACATCAAAGGGTTCAATTGGTACTTGGGGATACCGAGACTTCAGGTTGATCTTGCTGAAATATTTTTCACCTTTGAGTTGGTCCAGAAGGTCATCAATCTGTGGGATTGGGTACCTATTCCGTATAGTGACCTTGTTCAGCGCCCGATAGTCAATACAGAGCCTCCACGTCCCATCCTTCTTCTGTACCAACACGATCGGGCTCCCACAGGGCAATGAACTTGGTATGATGTGACCTTTCTGCAACAGCTCTTTAATCTGCCTCTTGATTTCATCATTCTCCAGAACAGAGCGCAAATAGATCGGTCCATTGGGTAGCAGCGCACCTGGGGTCAGATCAATCGGGTGCTTGACCTGATAGTGCAAAGGAACCCCTGTGGGTGAGGTGAAGATGTCCCCGTACTCCTCCACAACCTTATCCATTTGTTGTTGTCGTGCACAGGAGCCCTGTCTGGAGGTCATGGCCACAGTATTCTTCTTGCCTTGGGGGCGGATCATCAGGAAAATGAATTTCCTAGTTTGGGAAATGAGCTTACTGCATTGTTTTGCAGTAACCAAAGAGATAGCGGTAGGAGGTGGTACCTTTGGTATCCTGTACAACTTATTTCCAAAAGTAACAATAACAGCACGAGGTCGAGACTCATACACAGCATGATGCTTCCACAAGTATGGTTGTCCTAATAATACATCAAAAACATCAATAGGATCAACGTCACATAATACCTCATCTGTGAAGGGCTTGATGTTATAGGGAAGGCGGCACTGCTGGCTAACGCGGAGATCTCGTCCTTGGTGAAGCCACCTGATGGTGTATGGATGTGGGTGAGTTGTGGTTGGCAAGCCCAACCGCCTCATGGTGTCTGCTGAAATGAGGTTCTTTTGGCTCCCATTTTCGACAATGAACTGTATAGGGGATCCCTTTACCCACATCTGGGAGTGGAAGAGATTTTCCTCCTCCTCTAGATCTTCCAGTTGCTCCTTCTGGATCTTTGTAGTGGCAACAATGGCATTGGGCTCCGCATCAATAATCTGTTTCCCTTTTTCATTCCCCTTTTCAGGTTCTGATTCAGAGTCGGAGCATGCATCTGACTCAGAAGCCCTCATCTCGGCCACTAGCGACTACTTGGACCGACACTCACTTGTGTTTTGTGAGTGGAGCTCTTATGGAACTCACACCACTTTCCTGTGTCCTTCTTTGGCTTTGTGGTGTTGTTATTTTCTTGTGGCTTTAATAGGTTGTCTTTAGCCACCATGCCTTGGCTTTGTCCTTTGTTCTGCAGTTTGGAAGCACCTTTCCCTTGCTTTTGATTCGCAGATCCAAAGTCTCACTTCTTCTGTTTGAATTTCTGCTCAATCGTGGCAGCATACCGGTATGCCATACCAAGCGAGGAGATGTCAAGGAACTCCATTTCCTCCTGAATGTATCTTTGCAGACAATTGCGATACTTTAGCACCAGATGTTTCTCTGAATCTTTGATACCCAACTTTGTGCGCAAGGTATGGAACAGATTCTTCAGCTCATGCACATCTTGATCCCTTTGTTTTCGCAGCGTGGTCTATTGTATGTACTTGTCCTCATAGCTCCCCATGGGATAGTATTGTTCCTTGACGGTGTCTCAGAAATAATTCCAAGTTCGTACAGCCGAGAACAGAGAGGGTTCTGTCTGGTCCTTGCTCTCATAGTAGGTTTCCCACCAATCCTTAACATGGGGGGTAGCTTTGAGGAGTGAAAAAATAATCTTCTCCCGGTCTGAAAAGTCATGAACAGAGAAATATCATTCTAATAGATTCAACCATCTATCTATGGCATCTGCGTCTATTTGACCCTCAAATATGGGAATGTCAAAATTTACTTGTACCTTAAAAGGAGTTGCGCCCCCAGAGTGGCTGCTAGATGCAGATGCGTTGTCGGTGGGCAACCGTTGAAGGATCTGAGCAAAGTTATCCATCATCACGTTCCTTTGTTTTTCGAGGGCCTCCTCGAGAAATATTTTTATAGGATCTCCTGCTCCCTCATCTTTCTTTTCGTCCCCCATGGGCGTCCGTCGACGTTTGCAAGGCTGATCTTGCAAAGGTTCCACCAGATCAAGCCCTAGCTCCTTATACCTCGACCTCATTGGGGACATGCAAAGAAGGATCGAGAAGAAGCAGACCGCTCATTTCATTAATATCAAAGAACTGAAATTTGCTTACAGACAGAATGGAAATAAAACTAGCTAGGGCGCTAGTAGCTATCTCTGAGAATAGATGTGGCGGCTACAGGCCTCTGAACTGAGTTACAATGAGGCTCGAGGGCCTATTTATTATTGAGAAACAATGGAGAACTCTAAACATCCAAAAACCTAACCCTAGGAGATGAAGCACCAAAACTATGGGCCCCGTTTGGGTAAATTGGTGTTTCAACTTCCCAGCGATGTAACTTTTGCATACTATCTCCATTTCACACACATGGTACATCATTAGAAATATCTATCTGAGGACTACAACTTTCGCCACGAATATCCATTCCGGAATGTAATGATATTTGCTAGAGGCGCGATTCCCAAAAAATGTCGTTTAGGGCCTCAAAACGGCTCCGAAAGTTCAGGACCCGAAAAACTGCTAAAAATAGTAAGTTGTGCCGAAAGTGAAAAACTGAAAGAGGAAATGGTGGGGCCCCAAGTGGAATAGGCGAGGGGCCACCAATATCCATCTAGATCAGCAATGTACTTATAAAACAATTGAAATTTCTAATATATTTATGAAAGAAATTTTCAAATTACACAAAATACCAAAAGTGGTAACATATAATAAAAATGTCATGTTTACATATGCATTTTGGAAAGCTCTATTTTAGGGATTAGGCACCCAAATACAATTTATTACTCCGTATCACCCTCCAACATATGGGAATATTGAGATAGTAAATCAAGTACTTGAAGACATGTTAAGACTGTAAGTGATGCAACAACCGACTAAGTGAGAGGATTATATCAAATTAGTGGAGTTTTCCTACAATAACAACTATCACACCTCCATAAAAATGAGTCCATTTGAGGTGTTGTATAGACGCATGTGTAAAACTCCTATTAACTGGAGTGTGTCAGAAGACAAATTGATGTTATAACCTGATATGTTGAAAGAGATGAAAGATAGAGTGAGTAAGGTAAGGATGAACTTAAAGGATGCCCAAGACAAACAAAAAATGTATGCTGACGAAAGGTGAAGCTATCAGGAATTTCAAGTGGGCGACCATGTGTATGTGAGAGCTAAACCTATGAAAAGTACCTTGCAATGGGGAGGTTGTGCTAAGCAGGCTCCTTTCTTCTCTGGCACCTTCCAAATATTAACCTGCGTTGGGCCAATAGCTTATCCTCTAGCTTTTCCTAGCGACATCAAAGTTAACAACATATTTCATGTCTTATTATTAAAAAATTATATCTATGACCCTAGAAATATTATTCATTAGCAATCTATATAGGTAATTAATTCATTAAACGCACATTTTTGTACATGTATTAATAAAATCTGTTAACAATAAATACTAATAGGGACTTGTGGCTATGGGTATAGGTCAAGCCAGACAAAGAGTTTATGGTAAAACCCCTACGCATCCTATATCTGAGAGAAATATAGTTGCGGAAGTGAGTTATCATCTAGGTTAAAGTGCAGTCGGTGCATTTCAGTGTGGAGGAGGATACCTAGGAGGATGGATAGATTATGAAAGAAGCATACCATAGTCTATTCTTTGAAAACACTCGGACAATGTTTCTTTGAATGGGGGGAGATCTAATACTCCCTGGTAACCTCATTAATCATTATTTACTATTACTGTAGTTTAAAAAGATGTTGATGGTGTAATAAGGTTGAAAAATACAAACATACATAAGTATGGATATATGTTTTGATTTTTATTTTATTTTATTTTTCATTATTTATTTGATTCCTTTGTATAATTATTGTGTGCAAACCAAGTTGGAAAGAAATGCTAGAGGAAGCTCACTTCGAGGTGGTTGGACAGGTATGGGTGATTTAGTTACCCACCCAAACTCCTTTATTGGAAGAATAAATACTTTCGAAAAAAAAGCCAAAAGGATATTCTGAACCTGAGGAAAGAGGAGGAAAAAGGAGCAATAGGAATATAAACAAGTCGAAGATACCTTAGCAACAATAAAATCTAGAGCTGGTTAGCCAGTGGAGTTTGTTTAGAGCTTAAGAGATCAAACTGCTAACCAAATTTAAGTCTAGTTTTGATCATATAGCATCCAAAAGAGCATTCCAACATTTTTCATTATTCTGGAAACCATTTTGGGTTTTCAGTAAGCTCTAGGGGATATCGAATAGTGAAGGTTGATCTCATAATTGGGTGGAGCATTGTTGTTCTAGTGGTTCATGGTTGAACATAAATTGACAATAAATCATATAACTGCTAATGAGAAACTTAGTGAATGTTTGTTTTATATTGTTCAAAATGAAGGTCTTCAATAATAAATATTTGACTTGAAATATTTGTTAAACATTGAAATATTTTTACCTTGGGTTGATTCTAATCTTGAAATTTTTTTTGTTCTTTTATTTTTATCTTTATATTTTAATTTAATTTAATTTAATTTAATTTATATATATATATATATATATATATATATATATATATATATTCAGTAGAATTCTATAAGGAACATATTCCTTGTGAAGTAAATGCTAAGAACAATTTGACAGAAATATGGTAAAGCTCAGTTTGGTGGTTGGGTGAATATCAGGTAATGGACCTAGTTCTTATAGGGCGAGTCAAACACAACACTGTACCAATTCTTTGGTGAGGTAAATTAACAAAAAGTGCATCCTGATAAAAATAAAGAGGGGTATAACAGTAATTCAACAGATAAAAAGAATTGTAGTTCCAAGTTAATGGTAGGAAAATATGAGATTTGCAAATCCCCAAGAAAATAATTTTTGGGTAGAATAAAAGAAAATAGTTTTCAGACATCTAAGTTTTGAGCACTAACAATGTAGAGGGAAACCTCTGGTGAATTAAATATTACCATCCATAGGATGGTGGGAACCTCGGTTAGTATCCAGACCACCTAACTAAGTAGAACCCAACGAATATTCATTGGTTATTTTTATTTTCTATAAGTCGGCTGAAACCTATCCCCAAAAACTACATAAGAAAATTTATTTCCTTAATGAAACCCATGACAACAAAATAAAAATAAACATGAGACTTTATATTTGTAAAGGTTGAAATTTGGAAATAATTTGTATACTGCGTGCATTTAAACAAAATCCGCAAATCGTAAGGGTTACCTTATAGACCCATAACAAGTTATTCGAGAAACAAACTTAAAGGAATCAGCTATGATTTATTCCAATATAATTTAATAATAATTACCATAAATTAAAAAAGATTCCGTATAGTTTAAAAATATATACATAAGAGGAAATCCGAGATGAGGAGGGATACAAACCCTCTCTGTTCAAAATTATACATATGTAACTAACGTGAAATTTAACATTTCATCAATTCTGAATCTATGAAGACGCTTTCCTTTGCAATAAAAATATACCCTAGTTGTTACGACAAAGAAGACTTAATTACTTGAAATCAAATAGAAACCACATGTCTGTTAGCATAAGAACCTAGAGAGGTAGTTTAGAAATCTGGAAGTAAACAAGAAATTCTAATTGTTAGGAGAGAACTTGGTCGGTCGTTTAGAAAATCTAGGAGATGAATGAGAGAGAAATCATTCCATTCATTATTCCCCCAACATAGAGAATCAAGTTAACTATGTTTTTTAGGGAAACAAGAAAAATAAACAACGATGAAGGCATTTTGCTAAAAACTCAAACACGAGAATGCTCAATTGGAAATTATGGGTTAAGTTCTCCACCTCAAGCAGAACCCTGAACACCAAAAATATGAAAACATTAGGAAATTATAAATTTACTCAAGCCATGTAAGACAGAAATAAATATAATAACCTTGATACTTTCATGGAACCTAGACGACATCCACTGGAAGTTGCGTGTTGGGTGAAAATATTGGTACACCTGCAGAAGGAGGTTATGATAATCATATTATAAAATAAAAGGTGATGGGAAGAGAGGAAAAGATGTCAATAATTTAGTATGAATAGAAAAAGTAGTCCCTATAACGTTACCTATAGAAAAAAAATAGTTTCAGAAAGCTCTAGTATCCTTAGGTTTGTCTCACATAGGGAGAGCTCAACGGCACAAAGGGAACTAATGAATGGAGGGGCTTGATGTATGGGCATCAAGTAGGTTTCCTCTAACCAATTTGAGTATGTCATTTCCATATGATCTGAATCCTAGGAATCGAAGGATGCGATGTGGTCACCTAGCAACCGTACTGGAGCTACCTACGACCCAAGGACCATGGAAACGTGATCGAGAAAGTTCCACTATGCAGTTTAATAAATGGTGACCAATATGACAAGAAAACTTAGGCACATAATAAATCTATGTTGCAAACAAGTGAGTTTAGATCTAGGTTAATAAATTTAGGTTAAAATAATTTTGCAAATGTGAAAACCCTTTCGCCAATATGCAAGGTGGATTGATAGGCGATCTATTTCATGTGCCATTTGCAATATACAACAGCATTAATACATGCCATATACTATAAAGAGATTGGAATTTTATAGGGAACTCTATTCATTGATAAATTATAGTATGTTACAAGTAAATGAATATAATTGATTTTTGTTGTGTGTGAATTCAACCTAGGGATTTGTTACAAAAAAAATTCACACCCTCGCTAGAAATTGTATTTCCAGATTCTGGCCAAAAAATAATTTCGCCCATTAGTTAGACTATGACACAATTATACTCACTTAAGAGTGCATGCCAACCCACATCCATATTTGTACTCACTAAATATTTATTTTCTCATATACATACTAACTTAAGGGTGCTTTCCTCACAGTTATACTCAAGAGCGATTTTGCACTTTTCTCATTGTTACACTCAAAGGTGTTTTTTTCATAGTTACACTCACTTAAGAGTGTATTTCTCATCCCACACTTATATTCATTTAAGAGTGAATTTCTAAATCTTGAGCTTATTACAACAATAATCATGAAGGTATTAAAGTTCATCATGCCATTGGTTGATTTGAACCTAAGTGAGGAGGATAATAATATTTCCACCAAACCACTTGGGATAACCCTAATTGACATGCTCGTGCGCGCGCGCACACACACACGCACACACATTATAACTTGGGAAATTTATTAATCAAAGCTTGTATAAGAGATATATCATTTCGTAAGGCTATAGATTTCACCAAGTTGTACACCAAACTAGGATCTAACGCATAAAAATCCTAACTGTGAATATTCTATAAAGGACCTCCGATGTTTGGCCAAATTTGTAATACATTCAAGTTATATAATGGAGTATGAACTTAACTAGCCCATTATGTTGCCTCTTGTTCAACTAAATTTCTTAGAATGTTTAAGTTTCGAAGAGTTTATTTTTCATGAAGTGTCATCCGAGTAACCAAATGAATAATGTAAGATGGAGGGTGAGGAATTAGAGAACCCCCCATCTTTAGCATTTATATTTGGGTCTGTTGACCACACTTTGTCAACGACACCATAACAGTACACCCCCATTTTTGAAAATGGGATTCATCATGTTCGACGTGTTCACGCCATTCAGATTCCATCGACAACCGACAGTTTTATGAATAATGTAAACCCATTCTATATGATTATGATGTAAATGATCTAAGTAAGACAGTCACGTATGTAACAACCCAGGAAAGCCTAGTATTTTGGTGATGATTTCTATCCTAGGAGGTTTTTTGTCTCACTGATTTTCTTGTGTTTTTCGACGCAAGTGATCGAAAAAGTTTTCCCCTCCAGCCTCACCCCAAAGCTAGGGTGGATTTTGTCATAAAGGTGCTAAGTGAGTCCTAGTGTTTTCTATCAAGTCTTTGTAAAAGTAGTTTAGGAATAATCCTAGCTAGTTGGATAGATTATTTTATTACAAGCTACTTTGTCTACTAGATCATGTTTTGAGTCGCAGAATTGGGTACCTATTTGAGGGTCTATACGAATGGGTATTCCCCCTTCATGTGTCTAAATGTATTTATCTTATTTAAAGAGGGTTGGAAAAAATAATTAAATCCCCTCTCAGTTAATTAATTAAATTTTCTGGCCAAATTAATTAAAAATCCTAAGCCAGAAATTTAATTAATTTTAGGTCCTAGGTGAGTTAAAATTCTTCGAAGGAAAAATTCGTTGGTCCTTAAAAAATGAATTTTTAAAGGTCCCAAGCCAAGGGAATATTGATAATTTCAAGGAATTTTGGACCCTTGGGCCTAGGTGGTTAAGTCAAAGTCTCTGGAAATATCATGTTGATAGTTGAGTTCTAAATTTTTATCCTAAGTTTGAATATAGGAGATTTTGATTTTCGAATTGGAATTATTTGAAACGTTATAAAGTCGGAAATATTGATAACATATGACATTTAATTTCGATGGTACCCTCATGAAAATATTTTTGATCTCGAATTTAAATCGTTGGTTCAAAGTTTAATACTTAGTTGTGGTTGATGATTTTGAGTTATCTTTAAATGTGGTTTTAAGTTGCTTGAAATTGGTATATAATTGTTTAAAGTTCACTTTCGAAATATTTCAAGTAATGATAAATCACATATCTTTATAGAACATGGTCAATGCATAATTGCGAGGGTGTTTCATCGAATATCATTGTGGTCAATTTTTATAGCAGCAGTTATACATCAATTACTTGGCTTTAATTGCATGAAGAGATATTTTAACTCCATAAGGCACTGGTTTTAATATAATTGGCTCTGTGAAATATCGTTAATCTCATCAAGTACTTGGTCTTTTAGTTGTATCTCCTGAGTTGTTTGATTCTCAACCAATTTTGTTTTTTCATTTCTATTAGGGTCTATCTCCCTTAGCTTGCAAGGAGACATCTTAGATAGAGAGATTGGGGATAAGGGTGATAGCCCCCGATCTGAGCCGTTGTCGCAGTACCTAGACAATCTGTGCGACAACATTTTTTGGCGTCATTGCAAGGGATAGAGTTTTTTCTGTCCTTGGTCTTAACGACATTTTCTGATCTTCTAATCTTTTTTCACCATTCATTAGGTTTTCACAAGGCATAGCATTCTATTGCGTCATTTCATCTCTTCATCTCTTCTTCTTTTCATCATCTCACTAATCATTTAATCATTGTATCTTTAGCACCTGGACATTTCGGCTGGATTCTTGTTTGGGTGGCGACTCCACTTATTCATCTATTTACTCCCAGACAAGAATCCCCCCCGATATCCATCTGTTATTCTAGATTATTTGTTATGTTTCAGAATTAGTTTCATGTTCAAGTGGCGACTCCAATTATTGCATTTCTTACAAGAGTTCCTGCTAAGAAGTTCGCTTCTTGAGGACCTTTTGAATATTCTTGAACACGGATCTCTTTCTTAACTTTTAAGCAAGTCATCATGGATGACACCTTTCATGACATGCCAGAAGAGGTCATTTCTAATTGCCTTTTTTCTCAGGTGGTGATCTAGGCAATGCTCTAGTGCATCTAAAGATGGTCACTTTTTTTATATATAAATATTTTCATCCTTCACAATATTATCATGAAGATGTCAAGATACGTATCTTTGGCTATTCCTTAAAAGGTGATGCTATCGATTGGTTTCGAAATTTTCCTGAGGAGTATTGTTTACAAGACATCATCAATGCTTTTACAGATAAATATATAAAACAAGATGACTCGCCTTCTGCTCCCAGTATTATGAAAAATAATGAAATTGATCTTGTAGAGAACTCAACTATCAACACAATATTTCCAAACAATTCTCAGGATGAATCCACTTGTACCACGATAGCAGAAACCCATGATAGTGGTGAAACAGAAACAAGTTGTCAAATCAGTGTTGACAATGATAAGCATCTTGTTAACGAATTGATTCAGATGGTTAAGGATATACAGCTAAATCAAGCTCAGGTAATCAAGGATATGGAGGCCAACCAGGCTCAAATAATTAAGAATATGGAACTTAATCAAGAAAAAATAATAGCATATCATGCCAGGGAAATTGGTTCTATGCAGAGCAAGTTATTGGCCTTAGAATAAAATCATGAGAAGGAGATGAACTATATGCAAAATATCTTCATGGCCATGAAAGTAGATAATGATGAAGCAACAAAAAACATGGAACATAAATTGTCGATGATTGATGAGATTCATGCTAAGGAAATGACTATTGTTAATGTTAAGCATTCTAATCAAATGACTGATATTCAAAATAAGTTGGAAAAAATGGAAAGATCACACATGCAGAATTTCCAACCCATGTCAGAATTGTCAACAGATCATAGGCCTCCCAGTTTGCTGAAGAAATTTCCATCTCATCACACGTAGGTCACTTTTCCCATTAAGGAAAAATTATCTATGGTTACAAAGGACGATCAAGCTTATGTGTCACCATTGACAGAGTATATTCAGAATAAGATTGGTCACACTACAGGTTCATCAGATGTTTTGTACAAGAATTTTCAAGATAAGGACAAGAAATCTACAGTGATCTCATTGCTGACATCAGAACCCACTCAGATGAAGAGAGAAAAGAAGAAAAGAATAAGTAAGTGGTTTGATTCGTCTGATGGTCGAGAGCAGCTTGACATTCAGATAAGACAGAGACCTACAATTAGCAAGATTGGACATTGCAGATCTAAAAAGGAGCCTACAGACTTGCCTGAAAGTAGGCAAATGCTCAGCATGCACTATATTGAGCACATCTGATGCCATAGGGCATCCTTTGTATTGTATCTCTAACCTTACACCTTGTTATTTCAGCATTTCATTTTTGTAGTTAGAGTAGATTTACTTTTCATGTTAAGTAGAATAATAAATGAAAGAAGAGCTTCTATTTTTCATGTGCTTAATGTTGTATGATGATATTTGGATGGACGCTACTTATGTAATTTTGTGTGTTGTTTGGATACATATTCTGGATTCTCACATTCCTCCGATGAAGCAACATGTCCCCAGGTAGAGCCAAATGTTGACCACACTTTTTCAACGACCCCATAGCAGTACACCCCCATTTTTGAAAATGGGATTCATCATGTTCGACGTGTTCACGCCATTTAGATTCCATCGACAACAGACAATTTTATGAATAATTTAAACCCATTCTGCATGTTTATGATGTAAATGATCTAAGTAAGACTGTCATGTATGGAATAACCTAGGTAAGCTTAGTATGTTGGTGACGATTTCTATCCTAGAAGGTTTTTTGTCTCATTGATTTTCTTGTGCTTTTTGACACAAGTGATCGACAGAGTTTTCCCCTGCAGCCTCACCCCAAAGCTAGGGTGGATTTTTTCATCAAGGTGCTAAGTGAGTCCTAGTGTTTTCTATCGAGTCTTTGTAAAAGTAGTTTGGGAATAATCCTAGCTAGTTGGCTAGATTATTTTATTACAAGCTACTTGATCTACTAGATCATGTTTTAAGTTGCAGAATTGGGTACCTGTTTGAGGGTATATACGAATGGGTACTCCCCCTTCATATGTCTAAATGTATTTATATTATATAAAGAGGGTTGGAAAAAATAATTAAATCCCCTCTCAATTAATTAATTAAATTTTCTTTCCAAATTAATTAAAAATCCTAAGCCACAAATTCAATTAATTTTAGGTCCTAGGTGAGTTAAAATTCTTAAAAGGAAAAATTTGTTGGTCCTTAAAAAATGAATTTTTAAAGGTCCCAAGCCAAGGGAATATTGAGAATTTCAAGGAATTTTGGACCCTTGGGCCTAGGTGGTTAAGTCAAAGTCAAAATTTTGAGGTAATTAACTCAAACATAGCATTTTTGAGTTAATTAAAATGAAATTAAATGATAAATTCTTTTTTCCTCAAAATTATAATTTCGACAGTCCAGATTAAAAGATGATCAAATCTTTTCGACGGTCGAGATTATTTTGACATCGATCAACCGAACTAGCCGTTGCATATTTTATCTTATAAATTAGAGGTCTTTGTCAGTCTTTAAAGCATCCAATATCTGGATCATGCACTCGCTCTTGAAGCTCTCCCATAATATTTTTTTGAATAATACAAATGAAGACTTTGGGGTTTTATCTTGATGGTGGTTTTCCTCTTCAGCATTTTATGGTAAACTTGTTCTTAATATTATGTTGGTGATTATTTTAATGATTTTTTTATTAATGGCTCTTGTAGAATAATTTTGGGTATAGGTATCTTGCCCAGGCTACTAGATCTAGGGTAAAAATATTAATTGGATCGAGCTAACTATTATCTCTAGCTCATGAAAATTTTATGTTTTATCACTATTTTTCTATTAATCTGACAATTTAACTTAAGTTTGCAGAAATCTTCAGGATTTAGAACTAGGTGTTTGGGGAAGTCCTAGTTTGGGCCAGCTGACTCCCAAGAGATAAGATCTGAAGAGCCCTCTAGATCTAATTCCTCGGGCTTATCTTAAATTCCGTTTTTGCAGGGATATTTATTGGGCTTGTGTCTTTCTTTTAAAATTTTAATTTCTGAATTGTACTGAACTATTTCAAATCTGGCCAAGAGGGTTTATGATTTATAAATTAGCACTATAAATTTGTAAATATTCTATAGGTTGTAAGAATTTATAAATTTTTTATGCATAATCTTGGATCTGTTCTGGTTTTTTGCAGGATTGCAAGAGTTTCTCAGAATTTTTTTTAGATCTAGCCTCAGGATTTCCTTTATTGACAGATTTGAATACAAAAAAGGAGATTTCAGGTGCATTTAAATCATTTTTCTGGGTTACGTGGGAAAATTTTAAATCTGCTGGGCGAATTTTAAGTACTGGGTTCCTGCTTGCATAAAACGCAGCATACACTCTCCCTTTTTCTCCATCGCTATTTCATCTCCATTCCTCTACCCTTGCCTCTTCCCTTATCCGTCTGCAGCTTCATACATTCCTTTCCTCTGCACGCTATCTCTTTCTCCTTGCAGCCACCCTTCAACATCAAACCTGCAAACAAATCTGCATCTGAAACCCTTGTTTTTCCTCCGCCCTCGCTATCATTTTCTCCTCACCTTATATGTTGTATCAATTCTTCCGTCATCTCTTTATATTCTTCTGTCGTCGATCCCATCTCCTCTGCCCTTGACATCCCAACCATCTTCTCTTCTCCTGCTGCCGTCGCGCCCCTTTGTTCCTCAACCTACACACCAAACAAAACAAAACAAAAAATCTCATTGTATGCATTCGTTTTATTCACGTTTGGTTTTAAATTTTTTAATGTTGGACTTTCATTTAGAATTTTTTTTGTTTAATCTTTCTTAGGTTTAGTTTCATTGGTTTTGTTATATTTTAGATTGTAACTAGTGTAGTTTTGTTTTAAGTTAGATTCGATTTGTGTTATTTTAGTTAGCGTTTTTTTTTAGAATTTTTTATTTAGATTAGAGTTTTGGTTTAGATTATAAGTTTTAATTTTTTAGTTTAGTTTTAAATTGTTTTAGAATTTCATTTTTTCTTTTTAGATTTAAAAAATAAAAAAATAAAAATTTACTTTTAGTTTAGTTTGTTTAGCTCTTAGTTTTAACTCTTAGTTTTTTTGGAGTTAGGATTTTAGATTTTGATTTTTTGTATATATATATATATATATATATATATATATATATATATATATATATTTTGTTTAAAAAGAATATATATTGTAAAAATTTAATAAATTTAAAATTTAAAAAATTCTAAAATATTTTTATAGTCAAATGAGCTTTTAAATTTTTATCCTAAGTTTGACTATAGGAGATTTTGATTTTCGAATTGGAATTAATTGAAACATATAAATTCATAAATATTGATAATATCTGACATTTAATTTCGATGGTATCCTCATGATAATATTTTTTATCTCGAATTTAAATCATTGGTTCAAAGTTTAATACTTAGTTGTGGTTGATGATTTTTGAGTTTTCTTTAAATGTGGTTTTAAGTTGCTTGAAATTGGTATATAATTGTTTAAAGTTCACTTTGGAAATATTTGAAGTAATGATAAATCTCATATCTTTATCGAACATGGTTAATGCATAATTGTGAGGGTGTTTAATCGAATATCATTGTGGTCAATTTTTATAGCAGCAGTTATACATCAATTACTTGGCTTTAATTGCATGAAGGAATCTTTTAACTCCATAAGGCATTGGTTTTAATATAATTGGGTCTATGAAATATCGTTAATCTCATCAAGTACTTGGTCTTTCAGCTGTGTCTCTTGAGTTGGTTGATTCTCAACCAATTTTGTTTCTTCATTTCTATTAGGGTCTACCTCCCTTAGCTTGCAAGGAGAAAACTTAGATAGAGAGATTGGGGATCAGGGTGACAGCCCCCGATCTGAGTCGTTGTCACAGTACCTAGACAATCTATGCAACAACATTTTTTTATCTAAGTTGTCTCTTTGCAAGCTAAGGGAAGTAGACCCTAATAGAAATGAAGAAATATAATTGGTTGCAAGTCAACCAACTCAGGAGACACAGTCAAATAACCAAGTACTTGATGAGATTGAGGATTAGGGTGACATCCCCCAATTTGAGCCGTTGTCACGATGCCTAGACATTTTGTGCGACAACAGGGTCCATAACCAAAATAATTTTTCCTTGATCAGTTAAAATTTTTGTTAGTACCAAATCAATATGTCTATTATTGCTATAAGTTTGATCATCGACTATTAAAGTTGCACTTGCAAAATTATAAAGCAATATGAAAGATCATCAATTTTAATTTTGAGGCAAAGGAATTGCTTTCGAAGTACCACTAAAACACAAGACTCGATAATTGTGGGAGAATGGGATTGAAGAAACGCTGATGCAATTTTCAAGAGAGAAATGATGGCCAAACAAATCTACCCAGAGAAACAATATCCTCCCGTAAATGCCACAAGGATGTGTGACCACATATGTTTTATTGATGGGATTAAAGTGGTGTCTTATCCCATTAATTTTCCACAAATCTCAAGGATAAAGTACCGTTATTGGTGGGAAGGATTATCCTCAAGCTTGCTCTGCTTATAATTGCAAATCTTATACTTGATCTATCAAACTACGAAATCATGACAAGATAAGTGTTCATTGAACCTCCAACGATGTCAACCTCCTCGTGGCATTTACCGATGCGGGCTTTATCATGGGATGGGTTGTCAATATATTCCTTAATTAATTCGAATGATCCCTTCATTTTCTTTGAATACTAGCTTAGTTAATCAACCAGTAATGGTGTTGATGCCATGAGGCATGTGAGGAAAATCCATGACCAAGATGGAATTAAGCACTAAATGAACTCTTGTGATGATATAACTTAACTTGAGAACCATATGGGGAAATGATCGATTGTGTTGATTGAGTCAGTAATAAAAATTAATTTATGGGAATATAGAGTAATTAGTTTGTTTGTTCCTTGAAGCACAGCATGAGGTTTTGCTTGATTGTTCGTAGATTAGTCAAAATTAATATTTTTTTCTCCACCATATAGACTCACCCATTCACCTTCTACCTCAATATTTGTAAATAAATATTATTACAAATCTTTTTCAACATAATAATGTATCTTATGGTTATTAAAGTTATGTGCTATTCATATAAAAATAATATATTTTTTCATTATTATTTTTATTTAATTGAAAAAATAAATGGAAATTATATATAGATATGACTGGGAGTATGCCCTAAAACTACTTTTCCTTGGGTAAGAGTTCATCTTCTTCGAACGCAAGGAAATATATTAATGAACGAAGACACAAAGACATCTCATAAGAGAAAAATCTTGCCCCTAATAAACCACCAATGATGAATTCTAAGTGACATGGTTTTCCTTAATAAAAATTATAAATGAACTTAAGTTCATAAATAGTAGCTAGTGATGGTTATCAATACTACTGATTTAACAAACATTTTTTCAATATCTATATATATATTATTTTTTATTTTATTATAATTAATATTTCATGGATGAAAATTTGACTCCATATTACTTTTGAATCGATCGACTTTAATTTAATAGAATAAAATGATCCATTAATTATAGGAAACATAGTGAGGTTTTAATATATCTAAGAACCTATAAATTAAAGTGCCCTTTTAAGAAGGTTTAATCCATTTCTAACCCGAGGAGGAATGGGATACTTGGTTTCATCGTTAGCAGTCTTATACGGAGCTCTATAATCACAATAATGTGAGCGCAAATGATATGACGACTCTAAATGTGAAAGGTTATGAATAAGGAGGCGTGTAAGTGATGTGAATGTGATTCACTTACTGTTTTATTGATTAAGACTTGTAGTTTTTCCATTTGCAATGTTGGCTTATAAAATAGAAAAAAAATGAGATATTGGACCATGGAGGGTAGTCATATCATAGGTGTGTTGGGAAAAATGAGATATTGGAGGATGAGGATAGTATTGTTATAGGTGTGTTTATTTTGGAGTATAGATGTTATAATTTTAATTTAATTATTAATAATTATTATGTGTATGGTATAAATTTAATTTTTATAATATATTTTAGAATATTTATATTGATATTTAACTAAAATATGTTTAGTAATATTTATAAATTAAATATTCAAATTTATTTTAAGAATGGTTAAAGTTTTTTTTTTTTCTTTAAATTAAATTGATTAATTAAAAAAAACTAAAAAATTGTCATATGAATATGAAATATAGTTTTTTTGTCATGTAATCTTAATTAGTCATAATACTGGTCCATAACATTGTAACAAAGTCTATTTACATATTAAGAATCTTTATAGTAAAGTGGAATCAATTTCCATAATTAAAAATATTTTCGCATATTTTTCTTTTTAAATGTATATATCTTTAATACATATATTAATTCCTTTATAATAAATGATGATAATAATTTAAAATAAAATTATAATTTAGTTAATTTTTATGATATATTTTAATTTTAGCAATATTAAATATATAATAAAATAAATAATTTTAACTTTTATCTATATTTACTATTCATTTAATTTATATCAATATAAATTAATTAATATTTAAAAATTAAAAAATTAAATTTATCTGTAATAAAAATAATTTATAATCAATAATAAATAAAATATAATTTATCACATTCTTATATGTACAATACAAATATATAAACATTTTTCATTTATATATATATATATGAATACAAAATATCATAATTATAATATTCTAAATAATAATTCATAATCAATTATAAAAAATGTTGTCAAGGATGTAAGCTTAAAATCTCTTCCTGAATGGGTTCAAATTTACATGGAATTTGTTTCTAAATTATAGGTCAAGGCTTATCTTATATGATATTACGTTAGTGTATGATGTCATATATTATTAATTTTTTAATATATTCCTAGTTTATGGGTAATTTTAATTTTAATTTATATTGAATATTGTTATTATATAATATATTATGAGAATTTATAAAAACATTGAAGGTATAATTAATGTGAAGTATATATATTAATTATTAAATTTTTAATATATTAGTGAAGAACTTTGTGCATTATGAAAAATAAAGTATTGTTAAAAATTTAAATATTATATTTATATAGCATTATAAGCATTATAGTTCAAGAAGTCATATATTTGAATGTATATGAATATTCAATTAAAAAATATATATAATTTATTATGAAAATTGATAATTTTTTTGGTCAATATTATCAAATAAATCTTATATATAAAAAATAATTTAATTTTTGATCATTAGTAATTTTTTAACCAACTAAACAAACATTTATCTCTGAAATTTTCCATACATTAAAAAAATTCATCTTTAAACACTTATATACCATTTTTTCTTTCTAAAAATAATCAATATGCGAACGTAAATAAAATTATATAATTTGCAAGACCACGACATAATCATAATTGGTGATATAATCATTGTCCAAATCCCCTTAATGACAAATTCTTTAGACATATCCTTGTTGTTTCGAAGAATGAGAAAGTAGCTCTAGCTAATAATGATATGTTAACACATGGACGTTCACAACCCTAAATATATAATTTTCTAATTATAAATTGCAACACCCTTGATGATTATTAATTCTCTCTAAAATATGATAGTAGATATATTTAAATGTTTATTTTTGTTTTTAATGCATTAGCAAATGGAGTTGATATATGTAAATCAATGTTATATTTATAGGAAAATTAATGTATAAAAGGTGGAAAATGTTGTAAATAAACATATGTAAACAAGATTTAGGTGGGTGTCTAGTTCATGACTCACATGCATGTGGAGAAATAGAAGATGATAGTTGACTATGGCTAAACATGTTAAACTTACAGTTAAGGAGGGTTTCTTATGGTGAATATAGAGTTGACCATGGATGACCATGATTGTCCACAACTAATTATACTTGATTATGCTAAATTATGGTTAACTATGGTCGACCAAGGTTGTTCATAGCTGATCATGGTAGACCATAGTTTTCTATCATAGATTATGGTGGTCCATATTCACAATGGATGACAATGGCTGACTCTATTCGACCAGGACACCAGGACAACTTTGGTTGAGCATGTTTAACCATTCTAACCATGATTGACCATGGTTCACCAAGTGTTATCATGAGTTGACTATAATTTTCTAAGGTTGACTATGGTCAACTAGAGATGACCGTGGTTGGTCATGGTTGATCATCGTTAACCATTATTGACAATTTCATATGATGACTAACTAAATTTGATGGTTAACCATGGCTGACTATTGTTAACCATCATGAACAAAGTCAACTATGGTTGATGATAGTTGACCATGTTGACCATAGTTATCTACAAACTACCATAGTTTACTATGGTCAAACATGGTAAAACTTTGTAATAATAAAAAACTATGGTTGACCACATTGAATATGTATGACATTGATTGACTATGATTGACCATGGGTGACTATGGTTAATCGAGGATGACTATAGTTGTTCATCATCTGCTAAGATCAATAATTTTCGACCATGGTTGACTATATGTTCACTATGGTTGATCGAAGATGACCATGGTTGGCCTTGGTCGACCTTAGTTGATTTAGATCAACTACAGTTGACTATAATTGAACATTGTAGAGTTATGTTGACTAAGGATGGATATGAGTGAACAAGGTTTACTATTGTTAATTATGGTAAACATATTGCTAACCAACTTATCACCAACTATTAATAATGATAATAATAGTAATAATAGTAATAATGATAATCATAATCATAATGATAATGATGTCAACCTCCTCATTATTATTAAACTTACTCATTTTACTATTTTACAGTCGACCAACTGAAATCATGATAAAATATTAATAGTATAATTGATAATGTAATACCAATATTAATATAGTCAACCTTAATATTAATAATATTATTGTTATTAATATTACTAGTGAATTTTGATAATATTTTTATTAAATACTAGATTTTATTAACAAAAATTAATAATATTATTAAATACTAAACCTTATTCATAAATCTTAATATTAATATTATTGATAAACCTTAAGAATATTAATACTACTAATATTAATATTAATGTTGTTAATATATTTATTTATTTTTGTAAGCTTCATTGGTCCTTCCTTTTTCATTAGTATATAAAAGAAAGTTAAATCAACATACATATCAGTAGGTGGCTTCAACTTGCCCAGAGGGAAACCAAGTCTTTTGGCCACCTAAAAATGTGATATGTCATCTAGTAGCAAAAAATAATAAGTCTTTCTAACAAAGCTAGATATGTCTTCTTCTATTTAAACTTCCTATATTCTAAATACCTGAAAAAATGACTATTAACATACTGAAAATTAAAGAATTCCCACATACAAAAAATGAAAAAATACGAACCAAACTATGAAACTACTCAGCACCATTAGCAAACACTAACTTCACTGGAGCTAGGTCCTTAGCAGTGGAACTGAAAATTTCTGTTTGGGGGAGAATACGAGGGATAATTTATTTAATGCACCAAAGTATTCCATAATTCTTTTACAGTTGGAACTGAAGCTTCTAAAATTCTTTTTTCTAATAAGGAAAATCCTGCACTCCTCCTACCATAACTATTGAGATTTGTTTCAAGGCTTTCGCCAAGATGGTTTTCACGGACCAATACAAGAAAAATGTTTTTTTAAATTGTCTGGTTCAACCTTGGGTGTGCCCTGGATCCGGCACTAGAACCCACCATTCCTCCACATCAATTTCCATTGTTTCTGCTTGCCTGTTCAGGTCTTCTTTCCATCCTTCCATTAGCTGTCGAATTTCTTCGTACATGCCGTCATGATAAATTGTAGCCACATCATTTATGATGCTAGACATTTTCTTATGGCCTCAAGTTTTTTCCCCGTAGGAGATGGGTTAACAGTGGGTCATAGACTCCTTGGTTCTTTTGCCTTGACCCCTTGAGCTTGGGTCGCTTCTCCCCTTTATTGTCGCTGCCCGAGCCATCTTCTTGTACTTGCAGTTTGTAGGAGGATCTGAAACTAGACTTATAACATTCGCAGGTGGTAGCCTAAGCCCAGAAGCACCCACCTTCCAAGGAGCACTACCACACCGCACACCTTCTAAAGGAGATACATTACCTAGTGATTACTAGTATAAAACCCAAGGGATCATCCCCCACCTTATCCATTGAAAACTTCCACTACAGACCAACCAAAAAAGGCACACGCCTCCCATTAACCCAGTTTTTCCCCTCATCATATTTAGGATTCGAGATAGAACTTTCGACTATCACAACCCATTTCTCCAAATACATGGGCTCGGTAATTGGGCCACCATCCCTCAGAGACACTAAAAATATCCACATACAGGGCATAAAGAAACCACATAGCCATAACCCATAGACACGTAACCTAGTAGCATACAAAAGAGGAGACTCTTTCAGATTCTAGAGACAATGTCCATAGAGATGGAAACCGGAGAATCTACAGATACTTAACCCACTCCCATACTCCCAGTATAATAATCTAGACCTTTACAGAGGAAGTTTAAAGAGACATAACCCAGAAATAAATCCGAGGCAAAAAATACTCATAATGCTTTCAGGACAATGCCATGATAGGAGATAATCAGATAAACATAGTGTAAAAAAAAATTCCCGACAATATAACCCAATCTTGGATAGAAAAATCCCAAAAATTACATGCACAGATAAAATACAAGACTGTAGGACCTTCTTCAAGTCCCATACAGGCACATGCATATGCATAGAGCCCATCCTTCTATGAAACCATGATGATTCAAAACCAAACATGCTTGAGACTAGAAAATAATACAGCCACTGCATGGGGGAGTAATAAGGAAACCATGCCACATACCCGTTTAGCAGTGCGAGGAGAAGTCAAGACGAAAGCCACTTCTGCACCTATGCCAAACCATAAAGGCCAGCACTAACACACCTCGACAAACCACTCACATACACCAGACGACTTCCAACCTCACACCCAGAAAAAATTAGAAACTTCCTGAAATGACTGCTTCTTCCACCTCTGGAAATAGACATGAAGCCTCACACGCATGGAGCCACCACTCCATATGCCTAGAACATATGGAGGGTGGTAGGGTTGTACCTCGATAATACCACCATTAACTAACCATAATAAAATTGCTTTCCCGCTCACACCCGAATGAGGGGAGGTGGGGGGTGATGTTAATATTAATATTAATATTATTATTACTAGTATTAGTATTACTAATATATTCAATCATATTTATAATAATAATAATAATGATAATAAAATAATAATGATAATATAGTCAACCTTAACATTAATATTATTATTAATCATAACCTTTACTAATATTTTTGAACCGTGACTATGAGCAACCAAGGTTGAATATGGTTGAGTTGACTAAGAACAATTATGAATCAGCAAGGTTGACTATTATTGATGATGGTAAACATAGAGTTGACAAAATTATATCATAGGAAACTATTAATAATCTATTTTTTTATGATGATGAAATTATATCATAGTAAACTACTAAAAATGTGTTTTTGGATGATGATGATGATGATGATGTGACCTTAATATTATTATTAGTATTAATATATTATGAGTAGCTATCAAATTTATTAATATTAATAATAATAATTTATTATTATTAAACATTATGAAATATTCAACCTTATTCACATACCTTTGTATTATTATTAGAAGGGTTTGTGGATAAGGTAAGTCAAATATTAATAATATATTCAGTCATATAGTAATAATAATATAGTCAACCTTTATTTTAATATTAATATTATTATTATTACTCAACTTTGTTAATATTAATGTTATTGTTATTAAGAAAAATTAATTTTGATTGTGACCAACTCAACTATGGTTGACTAAGGTTGACAGCGATTGACTTTGGCCAACCATGGTTGACTATAATTGAATATGGGCGAGTTATGTTAAATGAGGGTAACTATGAGTGAACAAGGTTGGATATCGTGAAATGTATTAAACATATGGTTGACCAATTTTGATCATTGTCAGCTATTCAAAAATTGACTAAAAAGGTCGAATTTGTTTGACTATGTTTGAATAATGTGGTTGGATGTGTTTCACTATTTATATTAATCAATAATATTAATATGTGATTATGTTTGACTAAAGTTGAAGAGTGTTGACTATCAAACATAATAAAACATACTCAAACATAGTAAAAAATGTAGTTGACTAATTTTGTAATTTCATAGTGTGACATTGGATAAATTGCAATGTAATATATCAATATGCCAATGTTTTTCACATTGCAACATTAGATAAATTTTTGTACCATTCCAACATCAATTTTTTTTTTCAAAATGTGAGTTTGACTTATTTGTCACATTAGTTCATTGATCACAATGTGATAATAGTTTTTTTTATCACAATGTTAAAGAATTTATCTTCATAAAAATTTCACAAAATTTTGATCATGGTCAACTATTAATATTATATTTAATCACATAATAATAAAATACTCAACCTTAATACTATTATTATCATTATTATTGCTCATCAATTTTATTAATATCATTATTATTATTATCAAACATTTTTAAGTTTTCATTGTGATTGACGAAGGTTAACCTGGATTAACTAAGGTTGAAAATGCTTGATATTGGTCAACCATGGGAAAGGTACTTGATGGTTTGGTACAATATATATAACATTAACAACTATTCATATGAATAGTTATACTATTTTATTTAAAATTTTATATAATGACATAGATTTTGTATATAATAATAAGGTTGAACAATTTTAAACCTTATCAAAATTTTTTATTGGAACTTGTTAATAAAATTTAATATTAATGTGATTAATAAACCTTATTAAACCTTATTAACATCAATATGAATATTATTAAAAAATTTGAACCCTTCTAAACGAAATCTTATTGAACCCTATTAAATTTAGTAAATGTTCTTTAAATCATAGCAATATTAATATTATTAAAAAAATCTAAACATTAAATATGGGTGTGTATGGTTTAACCATAGGTGAACATTGTTTGACTAATTTGACCATGGTTGAACATAGTTTTCTATGAAATATTATGGTTGTATATAGCGATAATAGATGGCTACTGATGCAGGGATTCTGCTATAGAACAGATCCGAGCATATAAAACACACACTACTTCACTCAGCATGAAAACTCTCAATAATTCTTCAATAAAACCATAAAAATATTCAACTAAAAATATACATATGAAGGAAAGAGATCCATTCAAATGAAATACTAATATAAAAACATAAAAACTCTTTCGCCAAATATTACATTGGGCGGCCTCTTGCCTCTCGGCCCTTCAAACCATCTCTCACTCTCTCTATAATCCTTACTGCTCTCAGCTATATTTCATCCTCACAAAACCCTCCTATATATACATAAATAATGAATTTATTTCATTTCATAAATTCCTCCTCACAAATATCAACTTAAATCTAATTTAGATTTATTCTAGTTTTGGACTCAACAAAGTCCCATATATGGAATTCCTACTCCGTAAATTATCTACCTTATTCCATTCCACTCATATCCTTTAATTATTAAAGAATATATATACAATAATTCTCACCTTTACATTTTTCTCCTAATTTTTTAAGATAAACAATTTAATTAATAAAATAATTAAAATATCTCACCCCCCTTATTACATAATTAAATAATGAAAATTTGTCTTGGATGCTCCTACATCACACTCTGCATGTAGAGAAGTATCCATAGACTCCTGTCTATGAGGTCCATCATTTTTCTGTAATATTACAACAGCCACAAGTACTGATGACTTGTTCCCTCCAGGATTCCATACTCTGTTCTTCCGCTGGTCCTTCGGAGTGTCAACTCGATTTGATAACTCATCATCTACTCTATCGATCAGATTCCATCGGCTTCTCCAACACTTTCTTTCACTAATTCCTCGAAGTAATTCCTCTTTGTCAAATTCTTTCACTTCCAACTGAGCTGAACTCTCAACTTCCTGCAATGGAAAAAAAGTCAACAATTTCTTCTTGATCATAACTATAGTCATTGATTGCTTTTATAGAAATAATTTCCTCGTCTTGTGTTGTACCTGCATTCACCAACAAACTGTTAGTTTTAAAAAGATAATACCTTTCGATCTCTCCTTCTGGAAAAATTTTGATTTTCTGCTCTGAAATTTTCTCCTTTATCAACACATCAGTATGCTAATTCAACTTCTTCAAAGAATTCTCAAGACTATCAGTTAGTATTTCCTGCACATCATCTGTTTCAAGGGTGTCTCTTTGCTCTAGTTCATAATAATGAACTTTTTCATTCTCATTGAGCTCTGACTTTGCGACTTGAACACTTATCCTCTATTTTTCTAGCCTTTTCTCCAGAATACTCAATTCCTTCCACAAATCTGTCATTTCATTTGAAAAAATATTTGTACATTCTTCACTATCTTCTTCTTTGTCACGAGTCAAGTTTCCTGTTGATACTATCTCTTCATTCTTCATCAGAATAGAATTCTAATATTCTATCTCTGCAATAGTTTTAGTTGTTTGTCCATCATTTTCCCTTTGGAATTTTAATAAAATCAATTTCTCACTGTCATTATCAATAATAAATTCTTCATCATAAGAAATAACTATCTCACCTCCACTGAAACAATTTCTTTCATAAAACAAGGAATTTATGAACTCCTTTTGTTGCAATAATTTAATTTAATTTTCACCTAAAAGATAGTCATCATCATATTTTTCTTGGAAAATTTCAACCTCACTCAATACAGTTTCATCCTTTCTCTGGTAGTCCTCATGAGTTATCCTTTTTCTGTTTCATCACACTGCAAAATTTTGTCAGAAATTTCATTAAAGAAATACATTGGTTTACCTCCTTGGAATATGTCCTCGCCATCTTTAGTATGCTTATATTACATAATAGCTTCAACTTGCTGTTTTACCCCAACCAAGAATTCATTTATGATTTATTCATGTTGTAACAAATCATTACCTTCCCCCTCTAAAATGCATTCTCCACTAGACTTTACCTCAAAAGTTTCCTTCATCTCTATGACAGTTCCATCAGACTGCTCACCATCTCTCGCATATCTTGCAAACATACATAAAATGTGAGAAAAATTGCAAGGCTTCATAGCCTCATCTGCTTCTCTCGCCAACACATCTTTAGATGCTTCTGAACTATCCCAATAGTTCATGAGATATTCCTCATTGATCTCTTCACCTAGACTTTCAGCCTGTTCTGGGCCACAAATGGAAACATCCATTTTAACTCAGCCTCTCTGAGTTCTTCACAGCTCAAAATCCGCTCGAGCTTCCTTAGCTCTTCTGCCAACTGTATGTTTACCTGCTTTTCCCTCTTTGCGTGTAGCTTCTCCCACTTTACCTTCTTTCTCATGGTCCAACCATGTGTCTAGTCTTTCACATTTTCCTGCAATAATTCCATTAACAATTCAAGGTGAACTGTTATCTCAACCTTCTCCCACTCATAATATTTATCCATCAACTGCTCACATATGCCACTTGAATTGGCATGTTCCTTCTTCTTCCTTCTGCTGTGGTCTTCATCAGATCTTCGGAAATGAATATCAGCAGTCATCTTCTCCTCCTTTGTGAAATTCATATGTTCACGTGTGGATTTCGCTTAATCCACTTCTCAGCAATCCTTCTCACTTGCCATTCATCAAAATGGAAGTTCTCCTCTTGCGCTTGGCTTCTCTTGGTTCTCAGTCTTGGAACCAATCTCTGGCAACCCTCTTGTTTCACTTTGGTGCAAACAACACTTTAGTAATGCATGTGTTACAATGACCAATTATTTGGGTGTCGGGCTCTCCCGATCATGCACCCCATTACATTCAGACTCTTTAATTAGCTTACGACTCTTTGAATTCATACTTACACTAATTTTTCATCTTGGATGAAAATACTCAATCTCAACTCAAACTATCCAAACTTTCATTTGACTCTAACATCTGTTTTTACTTCAGGATTTTCCCAAATAATAATGATAGTGGATATTCTAACTTAATTGAAGTTGTAAAATTCTTCAATAAACATACACCCCTAATACATTTTAGGATGTAAAATCTTCACCCTCTTTCATACTTCATTCTTATGAAAAATCATCAGTTTTCCCTTATCATTTCACATGATACTGAAGTCTTTAGTCGAAATGCAATTCAGGTTTTTCAAGATTTATTTTAAGGTGAAAATAAATAAACCATTCAATCTTCAATGTTCAAAAATACCTTCCTGAATTATCCTACCTCATGCTCCTGTTAAGGTTATTGATAAAAATTTCTCTTTGCAGTTTCAAATCTCTGATTTCCCCTCTTTTGTGGCATCTTTTTCACCGTCAATACTTGTGTTGGGGTTCCCATGTTTTGGCCAGATTGGTAAGACCAAAAGATGAGACAACATCGGAACCACTTTTGCGCCCTAGGATCTAGCCCTCCTGGACCCAGAGAGGGATCTCTCCAAATAGAGCTAAGAATGATATATCTTTGATGCTCAAGATGAGATGTTAGGCTAGTTATGAAGCACAAGGGGTTTTAGAATAATTTGGTTGGTTGGTTGCTGGGTTGAGTCATGAGATCATAGGCTGAGAAAGTAATGGGAGAGAAGGAACGAAGCAGCAGAAGGCTTTAGCAAAGAGGATAGGCCAAGACAGTGCCATCCATTAGGCTATTGAGTCATGAAAGGAAATTACATGCAACAACTAGCCAAGGCTTTCAAAGGGCAAGTCATCTACACTAAAGGATCTTTTAGGCAGATGATGGAATGGAACATTAAGGAGGGAAAGTGGAAGAAGGAAAGACAACCAAATTTCTATCTATAGATCAGGTCAGAGGTCATTTAACTCCAGACCTGCTTGGACATACTCTAGGGCAGCTCTCAAAGGGACAAAGGGGCTGCTTATAGATCAGACCAGAGGTCATTTAACTCCAGGTATGCTTTAGCAACTCCAAGGGGAAAACAGAGATAACATTAACAAAGGGATCTTATAAAGGTAAGCTGGTCATGCAAGGATCCTAGTAGAGGGCTAGCACTCATCCCCAATGTTCCCAAACCTTCCAGCTTAAACCCAGCAAGAACATCTAAGCATTGATTCAACCAATTCATACATCAGAGAGTAGGCAATAACATCCACTACACTGGTTAAATTGACTGAAATCACTTCTCAGATAACACATTTAGCAGAAAACATTGAAGGCAAGGATAGCAGACATCATAGGGAACCTAACAAGGGTGAATCCTATACCATTATTCTGATGCAAGCCCAGAAGAACAATGAAACAATGTGAAAGTGTAATAAACAAAGTAAGGAAAACATCACCAATAGTAATAGACCAGGATCTTGTGAAACGTGCTTTGATTAATTGATGCAAAACCAGTCATGTACAATAAGCTCAATGGCTGTCACAGTCCAGACTTCTCCTCCCAGCCTATGACATACGACTACTCTGCTACTCCCTCCCAAGACTGTTCGAACAGTCGAATGATTCCCTCTAACAGCAATATGCCCAACAACTAAACAACAACAACCTTTACATTATGTTCTCGGGGATTTTTTATAGGAGAAGCGGAAGAAACAGAAGTAGATAAGAAAATTAATGAGTCTCATTAAGACAGTAAGGCAGAAGTGTTCACGCCCATACCACTTAATGGCCTTCTGCAGTATTGCATGTACTCTGTAATCTGTCTGGGGAGTCTCTGTCAGGTCGATTGACCTCTTGATATGTCCTTGAAATCCTTTTCGGTGCTTGGAGCTCTGTGCTGCCGTTCTGGAATAAATGAACTGGTTCAAAGGTCTGCAGGTCACTCCATACTTCCTAACTGCTGCCTGACTATCTGAAATGAGCTTCAGTCAGCGTATTTAATTGTCTCAGGGCTCGATAAGGCATGGAGGACACTGTGGGAAGGTGTACCTCTGGAGGAAAACGTCCTGCTGTTAGGTAGCATAGTTATGGCGTTGCTGGTGCGCTCTTAATCTTCAAACAGTGCCTTAATCCTTTGATCACGGGATTAGCGCTTCAAATATTCAATTACAGGCTCAGATCCCTTCTGATCCGATCTTTGTTGCTTTGATGGCCGGCTGAAATGGCCTCTCTGTGTTATCTGCACAATGAAATAAGCTATTACAAGCCCGAGCAGTGGTGGAGAATGCTGCAGAGGCCGGAGAAGTGGTGGCGGAGCAGTGGAGGAAAGGCGGTGATGACTGTGGAAACAACAGACACAATGGTGCGGAGCCGTGTAAGCGGGACCCGGCCATGGTGGAGGGCGATTCACTAAACCTTAATGTAAAACAAAAAGGTTTGAATAATGGAGGAAATACAAAGAAAATGCACGAAATGCAATGAAATGCGGTAGAAAGATCGTACGAGGTGGGACCCAACGGAGGCGGAGGGCGATTAGATCTGAACCATCGGATCCAGGGGAGGATCAACGACCGAGATTGAATCGGAACCATCACAATCGGGGGCAACCAAGGGTGACACACATAAACTTTTCTGATTGCGATCAGGGAAGACGAGCGATGACCGTTGGATCTGGGAGGAAACGGACGGTCCAGATGTAATTGGAACAATCGCAATCGGAGGAGCACAAAGGGGAGACACTCACAAACTTCCGATTGCGATCGGGCGGGGAGAGCGATAGCCGTCAGATCAGCGTGGAGGATGGAAGGCCCTGATTGAATCGGGAGATCGCAATCAGGAGTCGGACGAAACAGTTTGCGATTGCGATCGGAAGGGGACCAGCGATTGAGCGCTGACCGTTGATGCAGCGGGGAAACGAACGACGGAGATTTAATCCGGGGGAATGCGGAAAGACTTGCGATTGGCGATCGGGCGGAGGGTGCGATTGGTGCAGGACCGTTGATCTGGGGGAAGAATGGACGGTCAAGATTAAGTCGGGAGATCGCAATCGGAGCACAGATAAGAAGGCATGCGATTGAGTTATGCGATTGCGATGGAGCGATGGCCGTCGGATTGGAGGGACGGATCGACGGTCGGGAAATGATCGGAGGATCGCAATCGGAGCGCGATGCGATCAATCGGGGGGTGCACAATACATGTTGCGATTGCAATTGAGCCGGGTCTTGCGATTAGCGCTCCGCCGTTGATCTTTACGACAGATCAACGGACCGAAACTCGTCGCGGGACTTTGTGTTTAAACGATCGCATCGGGGGTTTTACGCTGTTACAAAGGATTTACACCCGCCCGATGCTCCGATTGCGATAAGCACCGGGGACTTAAGCACTTGGTCCTGGCGCCTGGGCACATGTGGGGAAGTGGTTTGAAAGGGGCTGGCGAAAAGGGGCTAGGCCTTATAACAAGGTCGGAAAGTGGGTTTTTAGCCCATTTAAATGGATTTTGAAGGTTGGGAAGGGTAACAATAGAGAGATAAACGGGGAAGAAGGCCAACGAAGGTTGGGGAAAGAATTTTAAGGGGATTTTGGGGGAAACTGAAGGGTAAGAAGGGAAATAGAAGGGGAAACAGAATAGAAGCTAAGTGGGGGAAATGAGAGGGAAAAAGGGGGCCTTTGGGCATCTCTTCACATAGCAGAGAGGCTTTAAAAGGGGAATCAGCAGAGGGGATTTTATCAAAGGATAAAAGACACATGGAGGCTTCAAGGAGGCTGTGCTTTCAGAGGAAATGCATTCCTTGAAGACTCAACAACAATTTAGCCCCCTATTGCCTGTCAAAAATTTCATAGGGGGGCTAACAGTGGCTCCACGTGGGGATGGCTTCTTCTTGAAGGAGTCAAGAATTCAGAAATTGATCTCTTGGTGTAGGCCAGCTGTCTGCTGCTTGAACCATCCTTTTCTTTCCTTGATCAGCTACCACAAACTATGAAGAAAACATATCAGCAATAAAAATTCTCCCAAACAACTACCTACCCACACTATAGTCCTAACATTTTTTCTTCTGGGTGCATTTGGACTTGCAGACCCTTTTACATCATTAATTTTTACAAACAGGAAAAATAAACCTATTCTACTTCTACCCTTATTACTCCATGAGACCAGATTACACTGTTTCCTCATATGTTTCTCTACCTATACTACTACCTGCTAGGATTAGACTGTCTAGCAGGTTTCTTCTCTACACTCTAAGACAGAAATTGAAAAAACTAATCTACATGCTCACAGACTGAGCTTTATTTAGATTTTCCTACCTACCCTACTCTAACTGAAATATTTACAATCTAGCTTACAAAAATGGTCTTCCAATGTAACCAGTCCATCAAGTGATCCCATGGCTAGTCCTTCTTGCTCAACTCCTTGAGCATGCTGGATAGACAGGGCAGCTCCCACTCTTTTTGTTCAATAACAGTAGCCTTGAAAAGTTTTGTTTCTGCTTGCAACATGCTGCTGAGCAAGACCTTTGATCCTTCTTGAAATGTATGCAGGAAGTGAGCATAACGATCATGACAAGATACCTGATTGTGAATATTTGGCAGGCAGGGTTCAACCAGGGTCTCTTCTTCTTCCACTGGATCAAGAATGAGACTCTCTTGGAGTAGAGTGTCTCCTTCATCTTCTAAACTAGAGGACTCATCGTATATGGCAGTGTTGTCCTCTTGGAGCTCTGATGTATTCTGCTCTGGTGTGCTGAGCTCTGTGAAGAGATCCATGTATTCTCGAGCAAGGGTGTATTCCTTCGCTTCCTCTTTTTCAAGAGGAGGCTCTTTGCTTTCAAACTGCTCAAGAACTTCTTCTTCGCTTTCCTCCTCATCTTTTGAAAGGAAAGGTTGCTGGTTTCTAGTTCCACCGATGATCTGTGGTAAAGCAGAATGAAGATTCAAAGAATCTTCATCTGCTATTATACTATCATAGCTCTCTCCATCGGTGTCATAAATTGCCTGCCTTGGCTCGTTACTCTCTAGAAGTAAAGGGAACTGATTTTCCTCCCATAAATCGACTAATGATGGCTCTGCAAGATTATCTTCTGTTTGGAGAACATCATCATCAGAGAGATCAAAAATAGGAAAATCATGAATGTAAGTAACGCTTCTCACCGGACGTACTGGATCACCAGAAGATTTTTCTTCACTCTGATTTACATTTGAGCTTTCCAACTCTGTACAATAGATCTCATCAGATGAATGGGCAGGGATTTCTGATTTGTAAAAAATTTTAGAGGCTGGCTGTCTATTGATGATCTGGTCTATTTCCTCTTCTGTCAAAGGGGAGGATGATCTTGTGTCCCCTTGTGCAGAAGTGCAGTAGCTCTCTGTTCCCTATGAAGACTAGATTTGAGGCTAGATGTCAGCGTGAGCCTCAGCTATCAGGGAAGGTAAGTCAGCATCTGAATTTTCGAGGATATCTTGAGGAATGTCCGCAATCTCCTGACTGCTTCCTTCCTCAGCCAACTCATCCATGTTCTTCTGATAGCTAGGATGCATATGAAATTCTTGAATGGCTGTGAACAGATCTTCAGATTGCGTATTAACCAAATCCTCATCAATGTCTAACAGGTACTGTATGATATTCTGAGATTGATCACAACAGTCCCATGATAAGGATGGAGAGTTTCCTTTATAATTCTTGTAAAATACTTGGTGCATGTCCTTTAAAGAAAACAAACTCTAAGGTTCTAACCATTCATACCAGACCCTAGCCTTTCCTTCTAATGTTGCCATGAACATTTTCATCAGGCAGTCTTCATGCCATTCAACTTTAAATTTCCACACATGTATGTGAAACTTGACAAGATGTAGCAAGGGGTCCTCAGCGTTTTCACCCTGAAAGATAGGCAGGTTTTTCAACCAGTCCACTTCAGGCATTTTGTGTGGAAATCCAGGGATATGCTCCCTACTCATCGGGGCATATCTTCTCTGTATGCATGGAAGCATGTTTGTAAATCAGAAAGAGGTCACTGTATCTTCTCAACCAGTTCAGAGTCTTCCACCAGTGGAGTCAGTTGGTCTTTTGGATTATAGGGAATGTGGAGTCGCCAGGTGGATGAATTTAACTATTTGAAGCGAGCTGCTGTCCACCATCAGCAATTAAAAGCCAATCTAACCAGAGATCTTGGGTCTATGAGTGCCTAAGAATGTTTGAGGTGAAATGCACTCAATAGTCCCCAGTATGGTCGCCATTATGTTGGGGTTCCCATGTTATGGCCAGATTGGCAAGACCAAAAGATGAGACAACATCAGAACCACTTTTGGGCCCTAGGATCTAGCCCTCTTGGACCCGGAGAGGGATCTCTCCAAATAGAGCTAAGAATGATATATCTTTGATGCTCAAGATGAGATGTTAGGCTAGTTACGAAGCACAAGGGGTTTTAGAATAATTTGGTTGGTTGGTTGCTGGGTTGAGTCATGAGATCATAGGCTGAGAAAGTAATGGGAGAGAAGGAACGAAGTAGCAGGAGGCTTCAGCAAAGAGGATAGGCCAAGACAGTGCCATCCATTGGGCTATGGAGTCATGAAAGGAAATTACATGCAACAACTAGCCAAGGCTTTCAAAGGGCAAGTCATCTACACTAAAGGATCTTTTAGGCAGATGATGGAATGGAACATTAAGGAGGGAAAGTGGAAGAAGGAAAGACAACCAAATTTATGTCTATAGATCAGGTCAGAGGTCATTTAACTCCAGACCTACTTGGACATACTCTAAGGCAGCTCTCAAAGAGACAAAGGGGCTGCTTATAGATCAGACCAGAGGTCATTTAACTCCAGGTCTGCTTTAGCAACTCCAAGGGGAAAAAAAAGATAAGATTAACGAAGGGATCTTAGAAAGGTAAGCTGGTCGCGCAAGGATCCTAGTGGACAGGGCTAACACTCATCCCCAGTGTTCCCAAACCTTCCAGCTTAAACCCCTCAAGAACATCCAAGAACAGCTTCAACTAATTCATACATCAGCCAACAGGTAATAACATCCACTGCGCTGGTTAAATCAACTGAAATCACTTCTCAGATAACACATTTAGCAGAAAACATTGAAGGCAAGGAGAGCAGACAGCATAGGGCACCTAACAAGGGTGAATCCTATACCATTATTTTGATGCAAGCCCAGAATAACAATGAAACAATGTGAAAGTGTAATAAACAAAGTAAGGAAAACATCACCAATAGTAATAGACCAGGATCCTGTGAAATGTGCTTTGATTAATTGATGCAAAACCAGTCATGTACAATAAGCTCAATGGCTGTCACAGTCCAGACTTCTCCTCCCAGCCTATTACATACGACTACTCTGCTACTCCCTCCCAAGACTGTTCTAACAGTCGAATGAATCCCTCTAACAGCAATATGCCCAACAACTGAACAACAACCTTTACATTATGTTCTCGGGGATTTTTTATAGGAGAAGCGGAAGAAACATAAGTAGATAAGCAAATTAATGAGTCTCATTAAGACAGTAAGGCGGAAGTGTTCACACCCATACCACTTAATGGACTTCTGTAGTATTGCATGTACTCTGTAATCTGTCTGGGGAGTCTCTGTCAGGTCGATTGACCTCTTGATATGTCCTTGAAATCCTTTTCGGTGCTTGGAGCTCTGTGCTGCCGTTCTGGAATAAATGAACTGGTTCAAAGGTCTGCAGGTCGCTCCATACTTCCTAACTGCTGCCTGACTGTCTGAAATGAGCTTCAGTCAGCGTATTTAATTGTCTCAGGGCTCGAGAAGGCATGGACGACGCTGTGGGAAGGTGTACCACTGGAGGAAAACGTCCTGCTATTAGGTAGCACAGTTATGGCGTTGCTGGTGCGCTCTTAATCTTCAAACAGTGCCTTAATCCTTTGATCACGGGATTAGCGCTTCAAATATTCAATTACAGGCTCAGATCCCTTCTGATCCGATCTCTGCTGCTTTGATGGCCAGCTGAAATGGCCTCTCTGTGTTATCTGCACAATGAAATAAGCTATTACAAGCCCGAGCAGTGGTAGAGAATGCTCCAGAGGCCGGAGAAGTGGTGGCGGAGCGGTGGAGGAAAGGCGATGACGACTGTGGAAACAACAGACACAATGGTGCGGAGCTGTGGAAGCGGGACCCGGTGATGGTGGAGGGCGATTCACTAAACCTTAATGTAAAACAAAAAGGTTTGAATAATGGAGGAAATACAAAGAAAATGCACGAAATGCAATGAAATGTGGTAGAAAGATCGTACGAGGTGGGACCCAACGGAGGCGGAGGGCGATTAGATCTGAACCATCGGATCCAGGGGAGGATCAACGGCCGAGATTGAATCGGAACCATCGCAATCGGGGGCAACCAAGGGTGACACACATAAAATTTTCCGATTGCGATCAGGGAAGACGAGAGATGACCGTTGGATCTGGGAGGAAACGGACGGTCCAAATGTAATCGGAACAATCGCAATCGGAGGGGCACAAAGGGGAGACACTCACAAACTTCCGATTGCGATCGGGCGGGGAGAGCGATAGCCGTCAGATCAGCGTGGAGGATGGACGGCCCTGATTGAATCGAGAGATCGCAATTAGGAGTCGGACGAAACAGTTTGCGATTGCGATCGGAAGGGGACCAGCGATTGAGCGCTGACCGTTGATGCAGCGGGGAAACGGACGGCGGAGATTTAATCGGGGGGAACGCGGAAAGACTTGCGATCGGCGATCGGGCGGAGGGTGTGATTGGTGCAGGACCATTGATCTGCAGGAAGAATGGATGGTCAGGATTAAGTCGGGAGATCGCAATCGGAGCACAGAGAAGAAGGCATGCGATTGAGTTATGCGATTGCGATGGAGCGATGGCCGTCGGATCGGCGGGACGGTTCGACGGTCGGGAAATGATCGGAGGATCGCAATCGGAGCGTGATGCGATCAATCGGGGGGTGCACAATACATGTTGTGATTGCGATTGAGCCGGGTCTTGCGATTAGCGCTCCGCCGTCGATCTTTACGACAGATCAACGGACTGAAACTCGTCGCGGGACTTTGTGTTTAAACGATCGCATCGGGGGTTTTACGCTGTTACAAAGGATTTACACCCGCCCGATGCTCCGATTGCGATAAGCACCGGGGACTTAAGCACTTGGTCCTGGCACTTGGGCACATGTGGGGGAAGTGGTTTGAAAGGGGTCGCTGGAAGGGGGCTAGGCCTTACAATGTTGCCTGAAAGTGGGTTTTTAGCTCATTTAAACGGATTTTTAAGTTGGGAAGGTAACGATAGAGTGATAAAGGGGGGCACACAACGGCGGTTGGGGAAAGAATTTTAAGGGGATTTTGGGGAAAACTTCCATGTAAAAAGGGAAACAGAAGGGGAAACAGCATAGTAGCTAAGTGGGGAGAAATAAGAAGGAAAAGGGGGCCTTTGGGCATTTCTTCACATAACAGAGAGGCTTTAAAAGGGAAATCAGCAGAGAGGATTTGATCAAAGGATAAAAGGCACATAGAGGCTTCAAGGAGACTATGTTTTCAGAGGAAATGCATTCCTTGAAGACTCAACAACAATTTAGCCCCCTATTTGCTTGTCAAAAATTTCATAGGGGGGCTAACAACTTGCATGCTCACAAGCTCATCATCTTAATGCAAACATTCCCCTGCACTTTTATGCACCATACAACATTAATTCGCATCTCTTCACCTGTGTACAAAGAACATGTTATTCATATTTCAACCTCTTCGATGGACAACCCGTAGATTGTGTCCATCCTGAATATCACCTCTTAGATACCGCCACATAACGGTAAAAGAAAGCTTTTACAACATCAAGCTATTGAAATTTGGTTACCGGAGGACAGGCGGTTCCCTAAGGCTTTGATCTTTGGCCTAGGGAAAAGTGTCCAAAAGATTTTAATTTTTCTCCTAAAGTGACTTTATAATTTTATAAAGTCAAATCTAATTTAAAAGTGACTTTAAGTGATAAAGTTACTAAAGTCTAATTTTAAAGTGACTTTAATAAAGTCAATGTAAAATTAGAAAGGAAAAGTGACTTTGGAAATAAATGACTAAGTGGGCCTTTATTAAAGTGGAGTGAATTAAAAAATAGAAAGTGAGATTTAAATGAGAATTTAATCTCAGCCCTAGATCTCAATCTATTTCAGCCATTGGATTTAGGGATTCCCCAAAAGTCACTTAGGGTTAGGTTAAAGGAGGGAACGGAGGAAAAGGTCATTCATTCTTTCATGAGTAGATTAGGAGAAGGAGAGAAAGAGAGAAAGGGAGATTTCTGGCCAGTGAGGAGAAGGAGGCCGCAGCTTGGCACACATTCCAAGGCAGTATTTCAGCAAGTCCGTACAATAGAGTTTGCACTCAGTTCAAGGAAGATTTGACACAGTTTCCAAGGCAAAATCCATACAACAGCTTTGGGCACGATTTCCAATGAGGCCGTACTATTTTCTGGGCATAGATTTCGAGGGACAGGTTGTTTTTTTTGCTGCACGCATTTCCAGGCAGGTCGTACAGCCTGTAGCTGATTGCTGGCACAAAAATCGAGGAAAATTTCCATACACAGCAATTAAGATAGCTTGCATGCATTCCAAGGAGGCCATACAACAGCATTTAATACTATTCTGCATGCAAAAGGAGGAGGCCGTATAGCATAAATTAATGTTGTAATTTTTGGGCACGTTTTTCAAGGAAATCCATACAACATTTATTGCTGGTTCTGTTTTGCTGTTTGCACATTTTTCGAGGCGGTGGTTAAGCATGAAAAATGAGATAAGTTGTAAAAGTTTACGTGCTGATTTTTGTTGAATATTTCTCTCATTGTAAAAAGCATTTTTTCCTAGAAATAAGAAGGAGCTTTCGAACTGGTTTTCCCCAAGAGTTGTAGGGGGTTTTTCCAGAGTCATGTTGACAAAAAATCTCAGTGTTCAAATGTGTTGAATGACTATTTCATCTTGTTGTGTTTTGTTTTATTTCTGCAGTTTCAGCATTCTGTAAATTTTTCCAGAATTTGTGTTTCAGCAAAGTAGTTTGTGTTTCAGCAAAGTAGTTTGTGTTTCAGCAAAGTAATTTGTGTTTCAGCAAAGTAATTTCTATTTCAGCAAATAAAAATTATTTTTTCTAATTGTTGAATGTAAGGATATGGGAAAGGGAATTTAACTAAAAGGAGAAATAATTAATACTAAAACCGGGGTGGGAAAATAGAAAATTTCTACATGATATCAGAGCTTGAGTGCTGAAAGCGCAGTTTGGGACAACAAGGAGAAAAATATAGTTTGTTGATTTTTCACTCAGAAAACTCCAGCAAGCTGATTTTTCACAAACAAAATTTTTATCTTTACTACAGCAGTGCTATTTTTCAGTTTTAGGACAGCAGGATGTCATTGGGATTGAGGGTGGAGGATAGGTTGGATGGACATACCAATTACAGCGTTTGGAAGGAGAGAATGCAGAGTATATTTGAGGAGGCAAAAGTCTGGGATATCATGGTTCATTCCCAACAACAGCCTGTTAATGTGCCTACTGATGATGTTCAGTTGAAAGCATATAATAGAAAGAACAACAAGGGTAAGAGACTGATCCTAGACGGAATCAAAGACCATTGCATTCCTCATGTGAGAGGAAATAGAAATGCTCATGAGATGTGGACAGCATTGTCCAATCTCTACCAAAGTACGAATGAGAACCGGAAAATGGTCCTGAAGGAGAAGCTGAAAACCATTAAGATGGGTAAGGATGATAGTGCAGCTGGATATCTCACAAAGATTACTAATGTGAGAGATGAGTTGGCAGCAGTTGGAGAGGTCATTCCACCCACTGAGTTGGTGCGGATTGTAGTGAATGGCCTCCCCAATTCATGGATGAACTTCGCTGATGGGGTTTGTGCACGTGAGACCCTTCCCACATGGGAGAGGTTTTGGGATGATTGCATTCAGACAAAGATTAGGAAAGGTCAGCTTGGGGTAGCCAAGCCAGTTGAGCAGGATGAGGATGTAGCACTACTGGCAGGAGGCAAGAAAGGCAAAGGGAAGAAGCAGGCTTCCATAAGCAATGGTGGGGGCAAAGGCAAAGGTAAAGGTAAACAAGGTAACACACAAAAGGACTATTCTAAGGTGAAGTGTTGGAATTGTCAGAAGATGGGACATTATGCAGTTGTGTGTCCAGAGAAGAAGAAGAAGAAGGGGAAGAACTAGAGCATGGCAGCATTAGTAGAGGTTGAGGACTTTACAGATCGCTTTGACTGGGAGTTTGGGTTCATTGCATGAGAGTCCTCTAGTGCAGAATCACCTGCCACAGAGGTTCAGAGGGAGCATGCATTTCCATCGACTAGCAGAGCATCTTCGGGTATCTGGTATGTGGACAGTGGGGCTTCACGTCATATGAAAAGAGTCCGTGAGTACTTCTCAGAGCTTTCAAAGAGTGGCACTGATATAGAGGTAGTACTCGGTGATGACAGAGTTGTTAGAGCAGTCGGTGTGGGAACACTGAAATTTCATAGGGAACCCAAACCTCCCTTGAAGGTGTCAGATGTTCTTTATGTGCCAGGGATGAGGAAGAACCTCATATCTTTCTCAGCTTTGGAGGATAGAGGATATGAGATACTGTTCAGGGGAGGATAGGTGCTGATATATCCCAGGGGTGCTCCAGTTGATTCAGCTAGAGTGATAGGTGTACACCATGCAAAGGTGTACAAGTTTTCATTCCAGCCCCTTTTGGCATTGAGTAGTAGCACTGACAGCAGAGCTAGCAGTTTTGAGCTGTGTGAGATTTGGCACCGCAGGATGGGGAATATATATCATGGAGCCTTGAGGACTTTGCGGGAGATCAATACAAGTGTGTCAGATTTCAGTACTGATCACTTTGATACTTGCAGAGGATGTGTGATGGGCAAGTTTTCCAAATCCCCTTTTCCAAGCAGTGACAACAGAGCGACTGGGATACTTGATTTGATTCATTCCGATGTGAGTGGTCAGATGTCTCATGTTTCCTTGAGTGGAAATGAGTACTATGTTTTATTAATTGATGATCACTCCAGGAGGACCTGGATTTATTTCTTGAAGACCAAGAGTGAGGTCTTCAAGCGGTTTCAGGAGTTCAGAGCCCTTGTGGAGACATAGACAGGTCGGAAGATCAAGTCCCTGAGGTCAGATGATGGAGGTGAGTACACCCTTGGAGAGTTTGTTGACTATTGTGCGGAGGCAGGCATTAGGAGGTAGTTCACTGTTCCTTACAGCCCCCAGCAGAATGGGGTTGCAGAGAGGAAGAACATATCTATCGGAGGGACTGCCAAATCCATGTTACATGATCAGGGGTTGCCATTGTTTTTGTGGGTAGAGGCCTGCAACATTGCTGTTTATTTGCAGAACAGGAGTCTGCATCGTGCCTTGGGGCATATGACTCCGGAGGAGGCTTTTTCTGGGAAGAAGCATGATATTGGTCATCTTCATATCTTTGGGTGTATCACATACTCCTACATACCCAAGGAGAAGAGGACCAAACTAGAGCCCACCGCAGAGAAGGGTATATTTGTGGGCTACAGTGAGATCTCAAAGTCCTTTCATATTTATATTCCTGATCAGAGGAGAGTTGTTGTTAGGCGGGATGTGAAGTTCGAGGAGGACAGAGCCTTTAGGAGGTCATGGGAGTTAGAGTATCTGGATCAACTAGACCCTCAGCAGCAGCTGAGTCAGTCACAGGGATCTAGTGGGTAGGGATCAGGAGGATCCAAAGGTACATCTATGACGATGTCACGTCCGTCAGTGAGCAGTGGCTCACAGAGTCAGAGGGGTGGTGCTTCGGGCAGCATGCAGAGCAGTCCACAGAGCAGTTCACTATGGATTCCACTGATGGAAAGTTCACACGATACCTCAGCTTCTACAGGTTCAGGTGCAGGCAGGAGGACAACAAATAGACAGTTAGGAGTTTAGGCTCCTGATGATGATGAGGAGGAGGAGTTTCATTCTTCAGTGGGAGAAGTGTGCTCAGGGAAGAGGAAGCCCATGTGGCTTTAGGATACCTTGAGAGAGGCCACATCTATTGTTGGGCCTAAGAGGCCGGTCAGAGAGAGCAGATCACCTGAGAGGTTTTGTAGCTATATGGAAATGGCTACCAACATCCTTGACTCTGAGCCTTCTAGCTATGAGGAGGTAGCTAGCCAGCAGGTCTAGAGAGAGGCCATGCAGGAGGAGTATTCTTCTATCATGAAAAATGATGTTTGGGAGGTGGTGCCGAGGCCTGAGGGCAAATTCGTGGTTACTTGCAGATGGCTTTACAAGGTAAAGCATGGTGTAGATGGTAGCATTGAGAAATTCAAAGCGAGGTTTGTGGCTAGAGGGTTCTCCTAGGTAGAGGGAGTTGATTATGAGGAGACCTTCGCTCCTGTGGCTCGATATACTTCGATCTGCTCCATTATATCGATAGCAGTAGAGATGGGTTGGAAGATCCACCAAATGGATGTGAAGACCGCATTTCTCAATGGCTTCATACAAGAGGAGGTGTACATTGAGCAGCCACAGGGCTTTGAGGTGCATGGGAAGGAGTCCCATGTGTGCAGACTGAAGAAGGCCCTTTATGGCCTAAAGCAAGCTCCCAAAGCTTGGTACTCTAGGATACATACATACTTGCAGGGGATTGGTTTCACAAAGAGTGAGGCAGATCCGAACCTTTACTTGTGATAGGTGAGGACCCTCTCATTCTAGTGTTGTATGTGGATGACTTAGTCATTACAGGTGCAGAGAGACTCATAGAGCACTACAAGAGAGATCTTGCGGCGGAGTTTGAGAAGAAAGACATCGGCTTGATGCATTAATTTTTGGGTTTGGAGGTGTGGCAGGAGGAGGGGCATTTATTTCTGGGGTAAGGGAAGTATATTGTGGACATCCTTGGCAGATTCCACATGGAGGATTGTAGACCCATGTCGACACCGATGATCACCAACTGGAAGAAGCTTCATGCTTCGTATTCCGAGTTGGTGGATCCCAGATTGTATAGAAAGCTGATTGGTTCCTTGATGTATTTGGTCAACACTAGACTAGATATTTGTTTTGCAGTCAACACGATGAGTTAGTTTATGTGTGAGCCTAGGAAGGTTCACTGGGTGGCTGCAAAACACATTTTGAGGTACTTGCAGGGGACAGTGGATTATGGTCTGGACTACAGGCAGGGGGATGGAGTGAGATTGGTATGTTACACTAATTTTGATTGGGCAGGTTGTGCTTCTGATAGGAAGAGCACTTCAAGGTGTTGTTTTGGGTTGGGTTCGGCAATGGTGCCATGGTTCATCCAGAAGCAGCAGTCAGTAGCATTGAGTTCAGCGGAAGCAGAGTATATCGCAGCCAATCTAGCTAGTTGTGAGGCCATCTGGCTTCGCAAGATGTTGTTTGGGTTATTTGGTCAGCCGTTGAGACCTTCAATGATTTACTGTGATAATCAGAGTTGCATTAAACTCATGGAGAATCCAATATTTCATGACAGGTCAAAGCATATCGGGATCAAATATCATTTCATCAGAGACTATGTTCAGAAGGGAGCTGTGAAGCTTCAGTATATTCCCCTTGATGAGCAGGTTGCAGATATTCTTACCAAAGCCTTACCACGAGGCAATCATGTCTACTTCAGAGACAAGATGGGTGTGGTGAGGAACACCTTCCTCGATAAGAGGGAGTGTTTAAATTTGGTTACCGGAGGACAGGTGGTTCCCTAAGGCTTTGATCTTTGGCCTAGGGAAAAGTGTCCAAAATATTTTAATTTTTCTCCTAAAGTGACTTTATAATTTTATAAAGTCAAATCTAATTTAAATGTGACTTTAAGTGATAAAGTTACTAAAGTCTAATTTTAAAGTGACTTTAATAAAGTCAATGTAAAATTAGAAAGGAAAAGTGACTTTGGAAATAAATGACTAGGTGGGTCTTTATTAAAGTGGGGTGAATTAAAAAAATAGAAAGTGAGATTTAAATGAGCATTTAATCTCAGCCCTAGATCTCAATCTATTTCAGCCATTGGATTTAGGGATTCCCCAAAAGTCACTTAGGGTTAGGTTAAAGGAGGGAAAGGTGGAAAAGGTCATTCATTCTTTCATGAGCAGATTGGGAGAAGGAGAGAAAGAGAGCAAGGGAGATTTCTGGGCGGTGAGGAGGAGGAGGCAGAAGCTTGGCACACATTCCAAGGTAGTATTTCAGCAAGTCCATACAGCAGAGTTTGCACTCAGTTCAAGGAAGATTTGACATGGTTTCCAAGGCAGAATCTGTACAACATCTTTGGGCACAATTTCCAAGGAGGCCGTACTATTTTTTGGGTACAGATTTCGAGGGAGAGATTGCTGTTTTTGCTGCACACATTTCCAGGCAGGCCGTAGAGCCTGTAGCTGATTTTTGGCACAAAAATCGAGGCAGATTTCTGCACACAACATTTCAGATAGCCTGCACGCATTCCAAGGAGGTCGTACAACAACATTTAATGATGTTCTACACGTAAAAGGAGGAGGCCGTACAACAAAAAATAATGTTGTAATTTATGGGCACGTTTTTCAAGGAAATCCATACAACATTTATTATTGGTTCTGTTTTACTGTTTGCACATTTTTCGAGGTGGTGGTTAAGCACGGAAAACGAGATAAGTTGTAAAAGTTTACTTGTTGATTTTTGCTGAATATTTCTCTCACTGTAAAAAGCATTTTTTCCCAGAAATAAGAAGGAGCTTTCGAACTGGTTTTCCCCAAGAGTTGTAGGGGTTTTTCCAAGGTCATGTTGACCAAAAAACTCAGTGTTCAAATGTGTTGAATGACTGTTTCAACTTGCTGCATTTTGTTTTATTTCTGCAGTTTCAGCATTCTGTAAAGTTTTCCAGAATTTGTGTTTCAGCAAAGTAATTTATGTTTCAGCAAATAAAATTTATTTATTTTTATTATTTAATGTAAGGATATGGGAAAGGGAATTTAACTAAAAGGAGAAATAAGTGATACTGAAACTGGGGTGGGAAAGCATAAAATTTCTACACAAGAAATTATGTTTTCAATCACCAATCAAAAGAATTCTTCTTTTCCCAACTACAAGCTTTGGACCAAAATGACTTAACCAAAACTTTGAAGAATTCACATTATGCATAATAAATCATCACACTATGCATAATAAACCTCCTCATATAAACATGCATGTTTTCGTTCATATCACCCAAGATTTGTGCATTCTCCCTTTCCATTCATTTACGCGAAACTTAAATTTCTTTAAAACTACTGTGGTGATAAAACCTTATACCTCCGCATTTGCAACATTTTCACTTTAATGTTGAACAACATGTTGACATATCATTTACGCAAAAATACTTGCCTATAAATTTGATTTTGGTTAAGAAAACCCAAAAATGTCAACATAGGATTTGTTCACCCATAATTTTAGTTAACATACCTTTTCAATTTTCTGCACCCTTCTAATTTGTCTGAGTGAATCCAATCTCAACTCATTGACAGGTCTCTTCACAAGCAAGATCTCCAAATGTACTTCCAACATTTATGTCCATGTGAATTGTAAATTTGCAATTTCAGTTTTTACTGCTCCATAGTATGAACACCAGCTCGAGAGGGATGCCTCTCAATTCTATCTACTGGTCCACAATGATGCAGATCTACAACAGTTCTTTGCACAAAATTGTTCGCTTCTATTAAGCTCAGAATTACCCTTCATCCAAATGTAATTGATCAATTATTCGAACTTAGCATGCAATTCCCATAAAATATTCCATTGTATATGCAACTTCATTTAGCATGTTCATTTGCGTCCGCAAAGGACCATTACAATTATATAACATAGTTAGCGGCGCAATTAAAACATAGTTCATTTGTTAAACCTGAGGTTTCATCTCGTCCCAATTCAAGCCAACTACCAATCTGTCATAATTGATACCATTACCTTTCAACGAGCTCGGCAAAGCAGTCATGCCAACTCCGCATTATGGCTTTGTGTACTAGTGTGATACATTACAATAAATGTTTCATGATTCAACGTTGTACACATTCAACTCACTGTTATATACCTTCAATACACAGCAGCGTCCCTCGAAATCCGTTGCTTCAAGTCATTGCTGGCAGCATCCTTCAGCTATGATGCTTATTTACAGTGCTTCAAGCCACTGTTCCCTTGAGCACTATCTCAAAATCAACTTGCAGGAACATATAACCAATTTCTTTGGATATCATCCTCTTTAGCCACGTTCTGGGCATTGGTGTTAATTTCACCATTCACCACCCTTGGAAAAAAATTACCAATTAATACTTACACAAGCCTCTTGCAATGCTGCATTATAGTATTGGGCAACGGTATGATACAACGCTGATAATGGGCTTCAACGCTATGGTTCGACCACATCTGAACGCAGAGAAACTATCAATTCACTGCTATGGACAGTTTAACTCACGCAAACGTAAACTCTCTAACAATTCGCATTATGATTTTGGGCACCGACAGGTTGCATTTCAATCGGCGTTAATGCTGTGTGATACAACCCATGTATGTGCCTGTCCACGAGTGTGTTGAGCCATTGGCTGGAGAACTTCTTGTTGTGAAGTTTGGTCACAGTGCTCCAAACACCGTTAGCATCATAATACTTGATCACGGTGCTTCAAGCCACCGTTGCAATGTTCACTGTTTCTCTTCCCACAGTGCTCGAGTGGCCTTCTCCTTTTTACTGCGTGTGCACAACTCCACAGACCGCTACGAATTCTCATTCAATTTCTTCATACTACAGCTACACCTATGAGCTCGTAGTTTTTCTACACCATTCCATGCATTGTCCAGCTACAGAAGGCACTACCACAACTTTCTTAATCGATCACCTGCGTCCAAGTTTTTTTTCACAGTGCAGGCATAAACTGCAAATTTAAACGAAAAGTATAATATATCAATCGACTCTCTCCCAAACTCTCACAAGAAATTGTTTCCACTTCTGATACCAAATGATGTAGAGATTTTGCTATAGAACATATCTCAGCACATAAAACACACACTCCTTCACTTAGCATGCAAACTCTCAATAATTCTTCAATAAAACCATAAAAATATTCAGCTAAAAATATACATATGAAGGAAAGAGATCCATTCAAATGAAATACTGATATAAAAACATAAACACTCTTTGGCCAAATATTACATTAGGCGACCTCTTGGCTCTCGACCCTTCAAACCATCTCTCGCTCTCATTGTACTCCTTACTGCTCTCATCTGTCTTTCATCCTCACAAAACCCTCCTATATATACATAAATAATGAATTTATTTCACACCATAAATTCCTCCACACAAATCTCAACTTAAATCTAATTTAGATTTATTCTAGTTTTGGACTCAAAAAAGTCCAGTATATGGAATTCCTACTCCCTAAATTATCTACCTAATTCCATTCCACTAATATCCTTTAATTATTAAAGAATATATATACAATAATCCTCACCTTTACATTTTTCTCCTAATTTATTAAAATAAACAATTTAATTAATAAAATAATTAAAATATCTCACCCCCCTTATTACATAATTAAATAATGAAAATTTGGCTTGGATGCTCTTGCATCAGCTACACTTAACCATATTTTACCATGGTGACCTAGGTTGATCATGTTTAGCCCTATCAACCATGGTTGTCCATATTGAGCATTGGTGACCATGGTTTTCAAGGGTTTATTATGGTGATATGTTTTACCTAGGTTTCTCATGGTTGAACAGGACTAACAATGGTCAACCATGTTGATCATAGTTGACGATGGTTGATCGTGGTTAATTTATGTTTGACCGTGTGTGACTATTGTTAAACATTTGTGATTATGTTTTGACCATGGTTAAGGATTGATTAACTACGGTTGATCCGGTTTGACTATGGTTTTCCATGTTCACCGTATTTAAACATCATTCACTATGTTTTGACTATGAATTACTATGGTTAGCAATTGTTTTCTATGACTGACCATTGTTGACTATAGTTTTCCATGTTGACCATGTTTAAACATTGTTGACTATGTTTTGATAATGAGAAACTATGGTTAATGATTGTGTGATTGTATTTGATCATGACTGACTATGATTGAATATAGTTTGACTATGATTGACCATTGTCTGAACATGGTTTGAATATTATCGACCATCATTTGACCATGGTTCGACTATTTCCAACCACAATTCACTATTATTAACTATAACCTACCATAGTTTGAATGCGGTTGACCATATTTTGACTATAGTTTTTATATAGATAACCATGATATGATTATGGTTACCATTATGATGGTGCTTGTTGATAGGTAACAACGATGGTTAGCCATGGCCATCCACTATAGGCATCTATGATCAACCATGGGCATTAACTATGGTTCTATATAGTTCATTATGGTTCACTGTAGGACAACAACAGATATACCATGATGCCCATGTTGACAATGGTTGATCATCTGAATGATAGTCAACCATAGTTAATATGTGTTAATGTATAAATTAATGTATAGTTAACACATTATAAATGTGTAGATTGATATATTATTATTGTGTCATTAATGTTGTACTATTATTTAAATGTTATAATAATGTTATTAACTTTATATTAATGTGTTATATTAAAGTCAAAATTACATATTAATGGTACATTAAATATCAATGTATTAATTATATATTAAGTAAGTATTGTCTTAATTTCAAGCCCCACTAGCACAACCGGTTGAGAATGGACCTACTTAGAAAGGAGACCTGGGATGAAACCTCACAGAGGCTATTGCACCAGTGATAAGGGGAGGAGACAGTCATCTTATGGCTGGTGTGGCCTAGGCCGGGAGCGATCCCCGGGTGATTTTGACAACTTATATGCCCCTTGGTTGCAGTTTTTGAACCTATAGGTCAAGCGTGATGTAATATTTGATGAACTCAGACCACTTGACAAAAGAAAAAAAATAAGTATTGTATTATTAAAATAATTATTAATAAATTGTTGTTCTAATTTATTAATAAACTAGTTAAAATTTTCATAAATACACTAATTTATAAATTAATAAACTATTTATTAATAAATTAGTGTTTTAATACACTTGAATTTATCCCTCAACAAAGGAAATAACCTTGTGCCCCATCCAAATAAATAACCTATATTCTTTGGGCTAGCATTGCATTTGAATAATATAGTTGAAATACGAGGGAACTCCAGATGAGACTTACATTTGTCTCAATGACTAGTGAGATATATCATACTCATTTTACTATTATATTCTAATTGCGTTATGCTTAATTTTTTCCATCAATAAAATCAGATCATGGTGGGGTTGAAAGTCATAAATTATATTCATGTAAATATGGTGAATTTTGATCTTTACAGTTTTGTTAATTCGTTTTATGCCACTTTTTTATGGATTTTAAAAAGGGAGGGGGTGGATCAGAATCATAATCCATTTGAATTGCAAACTATGGTAGATATAACTTTCATTGGATACGTTATTGTTGATGCTTAAAGTGAGATGATTTGTAAATAATGCATCTTTGAAGTTGCATAATATGTAAATAATGAAATTAAGGTTCGGTTGTATCATTGTACATTCAAAATGTATAACCTTAGAAAGTAGTTATATTGTCTGTTTGTCTTTTAGCTAAGATGGTTTGGTTAGATTTGTATCTTATATGTAGTTAAAATTGAACCTAGAAACAATTTTGGTTGTTTCAGGTTAATGGTAATATTAATTGGTATTTACAACTTATAAATATATGTAAAATAGGTTTTAGGTTTAAAAAACTAGTCCTTCTTAGACTCTAATATAAATTCTTCGCCCATATATCTAGGATGTGCAAATCAACTCATTACAGTTCTTAAGAAATATTAAAAATTGATTATGATCTCTATGGGATCTATCTACAACCTTCAAACCCAAACTTGCATGTATTTCATTACATCCATTCCCACTCATATTTTGATAACAACAAGATGGGAGACTATGGGCTTCCCTTCTGTGAATTTAGTTCATAAATGCAATCTACCTATTGTTCTATGTTATTGAAGAAATATTCACTTCCTTGATAATTGGGATCAGTGAAATTCTTAACACCCCACACATTGCTTTGATAAAACAAATGCCTTCAAATTTATTCCTCCGTGCGAATATAAACATTTAAACATTAAAATTTTGAAAAATAAACATAAAAAATCATGTTAATAGATTGTTCATATTAACATGTTTACGATTTAAAGTCTTGAAAAAATAAAAAGGAAAAATTTACAATTAATAATACAAAATTCAATAATTTTAATTTTGAAGAATGTAAAGGATAGGCTAAAATCATTGTAGAGTGAGAACATAATAAAGCCAAACTGGGGATTAATTACTCATGGAATACCAAAAAGCTTCATTGTACTTTTCACTTATGAAAATTTATGGAAGTGCAACCAAATTAGATGTACGTGGATACAAAAAAATTATATCCTTGAGAGTGGTATATGGTGTATAAGCCGAGTTAAAATTCCATTAGAGGACACCACCTATAGAAGTGCAATGCTCATTAGATAGCAACATTTATTGCATCCTTATACTGATTTTTACCAGCTTTTAATACTCATACGTTATACCCAATTATGTATTTACACTAAAGTAACATCCTAATTTTTTCGATTGATATTTTTGCTATGACGATGGTACTAAATATCCACCGAAGAGAGAGGAAATTCTACCGATCACCTGTGATTCATTGTTGAATTGAACTAGTTCCACAACAAGCTTTTCTCATCACTTGAAATCCTACAAAATTAACACACTCAAATTAAATGTGAACACTGAAATCATATTTGACAATCTAAAATTCAATGTAAGAAAATTTTATCAAAGCTCCCAACAATCAGGTAGTTGAAGAATGCATTGAAGTTGTGATAATTAATCTTCAGGTATGGATTCAAGTAATGACCTCCATCAAGATAACTACTTCTCCTCGCTATAATTTACATGAATTCTATTGATAGGATTGGATCAGTGGACCTCAATTTATTGGCCTATAAACAAACCTATAGGCTCTTGATGTTGGTATAAATCTTTCTATCCTTAGCCACCTCATTTTTGATATTATTATCCTTTATTTGAACTGTAATTTTTTTTTTTTACAAATATTGATGAATTTAATGGCGTAAAACGATAAATTAAAGGTAAAAATATTTTATGAAAATCATTTTTTTTAAATTTATAAATATTTTTAAAATACATTTATTTCATTTACTAATGTGTAAAAAGGTAAATTATATGAATTCCTATAATCACAAGAATTCAACTAGTACAAAGTTCTTGTAATTTGTCGACATTTTTTTGACGTTCACATCAGCAAATGTGATGCTCACACATGGCGGATGATTAGCATGTTAACCTAATCGAGGACTACCTATTCGACCTTTTCATAGCGGCTTCTAACCGATGGGTCAAAGGCTAGTCAATGAGCGTACCTACATAGAAATTCCTAAAGGTTGATTTGGAAGGATACCATAATCCTCTCCTTCAGTTGGAAATCACTAAGTTGTGCCTAACATATAGTATATGATTTATGGAGGATCAAGGAAATCATGCAAGAATCATTATCTTTCTTTCGTATCGATTTACTCTTAGTTTGAAATACTGAATGACCTTTTTTATGGACCAACCAGATTAACATTAATATTTGTGTATAAAATATAGATGTATAAGGAATATAAAACCATATTAACATTGATATTTATGTATAAAAGATGATGTATAAGGAAGAATTGGTTTACTAAGAGACTTCTGATATAATTATTCTACGTGTAAAAAGAAATTCTTTTGTATTAAGCTTCTACGTTTTAGTAATATAAGGAGGATTTCTATGATATGATGCATAAGTTTCTTTAGTTTATGAGTGCTTTACTATCAACATACAATAGGAGGGTGCCCTAGTATGTATTGCACATATTTTGTCACGTATATTACAAAGTCTTATTATGTCTTGTGTGGTTTATTTCTTATAATTATTTCCTATAATTTTCTTGTATTGATCTTATAATCACAAATCATTTTTTATAATACTTGCTGTATTTTTTTATAGTGGTCTTGTAATCATATAGAATCACACATAATTTATGTAAACATGTGCTATGTTTTGTAGTAATTCGGTTTTATAACGAAACATAGCTAGTGAACCAAGTTTAGGTATATTAAGGGTAGGTATATCAGTTTCTTTAATTTGTATTATTGTCACTAAAAGTGTTTGGTTGGAATTCATTTAGAACTTGTAGCATGTTCTTGATTGGTTGCAAATGTTTTGTTATGCATGATTGGTTGCAAGTGTTTCGCTATGTATTGGTTATATGATAGAATGGTTACAGGTGTTTGGCTATGCAATGTTGAGTGTGTTCTATTGGTTACAAGTTTTTGGTTAATATTACTATGGATTTTTCCCATGGTATTTGGTGTGAGCTTAATTATTTCCCATGTTATTTGGTATGAGGGATTAATTGTTAATTAATTTTATTTTAAATGGTCATTATGAGGAATGGCAGGTAATTAATGCTTTGATTTCGTCCATTGTCATTGAAGGAAAATTGTAAAGGTATTATGCTAAGTATCACTAGTGGATGCATGAGTGTGTGTGAGAGAGAGAGAGATACAATTCATATGGACTCCTCTTGTATATCTATAGCATTGATTGATAAAGGTTCAGTGCTATATTTTCACACTTGAGATGTTGTTGTTAGATGCATGTTGAGAAAATCATGGTGCCGAGTCTGAAATTTTTGAAACAAGGTCCGCATAGAGATTGAGGATGTTGGGGCCTCTGATGAGTGGTGGATTTCCAAGGTAGGAGTATATGTTCTTGCTGGTAGTGGCCAATAAACATTTCACAAAATCTTGGGGCTTTCTAGTTGATGGTTGTGTAAAACTATATTTTGGATTGTATGTCCTTGCTAGTAGTGGATAACTAATATATGTAAAGACTTGCTTGCCATATAATATAAAATGAGAGTAGTGAAACAATAGTAGGTTGGCTTTCACCCCTTAAGGGTTTCTATAATAACTCTTTGTGTCTCTTTGAGCATGATTTTCTTATGGAATTTTATGTGTTAGTTTTATGTTGATATTACCTTTTCAAATCTATTGCATGTGTTTCTTTAATGAATGATTAGCATTATGGAGAATTGAAAATAAAAATTATAAACCCTTGTACTATTGATTCACACCCCTCACCCCCGCCAATGAGTAGCGATAAAAATTTCAACTAGTGGTATCAAAGTTGGTTCCTTTGTTGCAACTTAATCTTTGGAAGGTGGATCCCGGAAGATCATGGGTTATCAAAATGTTCCACTGCTCAATGCCAGAAATTTTTAAAATGGAGAGAGAATGTGAGTTCATATATTTTTGCTATAGTAACTTAAGTTTGGAAAATGGTGACAAATGGTCATGACGGTAAACCATTTTCACAAAAATATCAACTATTAGATGTTGAATCCAGATGTCTAATGTGTGATAATATTCATGATCTAGACATGGTGAAAATCATGAATCTCAATAATACAAGAGAGATCTGAGATAGGTTACATGTACTACATGGAGAAGAAATATGGAAAAATGATGAAGAAAAGGAGAAATAGATTGAATATCAAGAACAACTTAGGTCAACATTGGTAGAGCAGATATCAACAGAAAATAGAGGTCTACAAAATATTCTCTAAATACTTGAAGAAACATAATACTATTTGAAGAATGAAATTGTGGACCTACAAACCCCAGTGAAAGAAGCAAGGAGATATGAAGAAGTGATTGACATCCAACTAAAATATCAGATCATTCATTGTGAAACATTAAAAATTGGGGTGGTTTATAAAAGAGAAGAGTTTGAAAAGACTAGATCTAGCTCAAAGGGAGCTAATTAGGTAATAACCAAAATCCTAAAAAAAAATCTTATAACAACAAGAAAGGTAACTAACATCGAAACCTACAACCAAAGAATGTATTAAGAAAAGGTGTTAGATTTTTCAGCTAAAAAAATTTGGACACATTTCATCTGAATGTAGGATTAAAAAGATTATTTTTTCTCAGTAAAACAAGAAGCCTAAGAAGGAGAATTATCGAGAAATATATCAAGAAATATTTCTCTCAACAGTTTTATCATTAAGAAATATTTATCGTTATTTTTAGCCATGTAATTATTTTTGGAATAAGGTTATGGATTGCAAGGATGATGCAAAAGGGAAGAAAACTAGAAGTCATATCAACAAAAAATTTGATCCTTTTCCACCATTCCTTGGCCACATTAGATGCTTTACTGTGACAATATTGGGAATATGGCCAAAAATTGCAATATGCATGCTTCTCTTCAGGATTCTGGTCAAAATAATAAGTTTATTTAAAAAATAATGTGGACATGAAAAGAAAAATCAGAATGAGATCGGACCAGAAAACAACATATCAGGGTTTGGAGGAAAAAGGAATATCAAGAAAACCCAAAGAAAATTTGAGGGCCAGATTGATCTTAGGTGGAGCATGTAATAAAAGGTGTATGGAATTAGGGGGAGCTCCTCCAAGAAAATAATGTTCCTTCAATATTGATAATAGTGTAAAAAATTTGTCTTGCTTTAGTTTTATCAATTTTGTTGAGTAGTAGTATGGTTTAATATATTCTTTTTTATCTTGTGTGAGAGTACATTATGCCATATTCAAATATATATTTTGAAACGTGGTTTTAATAACTTTGTTGTTGATGCAATGTGGAGCAATTGGAAACCAATGGAAGTTTGGAGGAAAATCTAGTTGAAAACACAACGAGTGCATTTGTAGCTATAAACAATGGAAAATTATTACAAATAAAAATAGTAAGCATTGATGTGATTGGGTACTTTTAGAAGGAGATATTTGATTAGCATTCTGATGCAAAAAAAAATACAATAATAATAAAAAATAAAAAGTGCACTTTGAACTAAAGAAAGTTGTCTTCTTGGATCTATAATATGTGCAAAGTTTAAATGGGCATTACAAAACATGGGAGCATTGAAATTAAAGGGCCAGTTCATGTTGAACTATTGAGAATATATGTCCTTTGGATCACCTTGAAGATATGTACTGGTAGTTGCAAGGATATGAAATCTAAGCATTGAAAAAAAAAAGTTATGCATCGAAACTAGGTTTGATTGTGAAGTTATAGGAATTTTTTGCTAAATAATCATGGGAAATGATGCAATTGGTGTAAGTGATTACACACAAGAAATATATCATATTGGTCGATAGATGGAGAATACATGTGCATAAATATTCAAGCCTAAGGTGGGTATTAGCTGTAGAATGCATCCAATGAAGTGAAAGTTGAGCATAAATCAAGTTTTGGCCAAGAATTCCTAAGCGTTATTGTTGGATCAGTTTTTGTGGATTTAGGCATAGCTTTATGGTCTTCTCTAGAAATATTTAAAAAAATTATTAATACGTCTATGAGAAAAGGTATGAATGCATTTAATTTAATTATGGTGTTTGCTAATTGTTAGTGGAGCACATTTATTTTTTGGCTTGAGCTAATACAATATGAGTATTTGACAAATCTTAATGCATGTTGATCTGGTCTTTATTATTAAATTTGGTGCAAGTGAGTGAGTCATCAACGTGTCTATTTGGTCCAATCAATGGTTCTACTTTTTCTTTTCATTTATCCAAAAATATGTATCAACAATGGTTGAAGATAATAAAGAACATGGACCAAGATGGATTATTGAAAGTGAACCAAAATTTTACCTTTGAAGTCATAGATCCATAATGTGCAGAAACATCAATTATAGTGCATGTCAATGGCCTTTTTGGATAGGATGATTTCATCATATCCCATGAAAATATGCATGTCAAAGATATCGTGGAGTAAGGTATTGGTGAAATTTGTTAAAAATTGAATCTATTAACTATTAAATAAATGGATCTCCAGGTGAGATACCTAGAGAGAGTACAAACACTCCATACAACCATTGACTATTGAGTCAGACGAGCCTCAAACATATAGGCTTTCACACTAAAGAGATGGTTTCAACCACTCCCTAGATATTAGGATCTGAGGTCTAAGATTAGAGTCTCAATCCGATCCTCATGAAAACAACCATCTAAGTTTAGCTTTCTCCGTTACTTCCAACACTACCCCCTTAATGGAGAAACGATATTGAAAAACGACATACGCCTGCTGGTCTCAGTCTCAACTAGACTTACATAAAAACATAAAAAAACTTAGTAACAAAGTTTTTCATTTTGGTCTTTCTGTTTGCGAGTCCATGTTTATTCATACCTAGGCAAGGCTTCATCTTTAATTTTATCGTCATGAGTTACTTATAGACCTTCACCTAATTTATTCCCCCATGATGGAAAGCTTGAACTCTTTTCCTCACCCATCTCAAAATTATGACAGGCTAGATACGAGAATTTTTCTTCTCACTGTTTCCGGTGTCAACCATCTGAGCATCAGCGACGTTGTTTTCATCATTCATTGATGCAACTCCTGTGTTGACTTTATAAATACGCGGTGTTTCAATTCATGCTTCGAGAAACTTCAATTCCTCTTCAAACTTTGTTTCTTTTTCCTTGTTTTTGTTGCTAACATCTACACACATAAAAATATTCATGATATCATCATAATTTAAATTCTCTCCAGCTTTGTCTTATTCTGCCACATCTTTGAAATCAACTTCATGTGGCTCATCCAATTCATATTCAACAATATGTTCCTCTTTACTTCCTTCCTAAAGAATGACTACTGGGTCTTCTTGATCTTTAACGATATGTTCCTCTTTAAATCCTTCCTGAGGAATAATTCGTGAGCTTTCAATCTCACGCTATTGCAGAACATATAGTATTTCTCGGTAATCATGGTCATCGATGAAACCACTAAGCCTCATGAAAGAAGTATCACCAGGATCAAATATGTCTAAAAGTGCAGCCATATTGGAAAAATTCTAGTTTTTTCTTGCTTCCATATTTCTTTCGACTCCACTCGGTCCTCTAATGAGCTCCAAGAACCTCGTTACCACGCAGGCGGGAAATTCTCCCTTTGGTAGCTCTTCAACTCTAGAACCTTGTAGACTGTGGCTTCTATGCCATACAACCAAATCTGAAGCAAATCACTGATGCAACCTCACTCGAGTGAACCCTTCAATAATAACTATAGCTCCTTGAACACAATCAGCCACCAAACTTGGCCTTAAATTCGCTAGAACTTGATAGTGGAGACTGATTTACACAATTGGGATTTCTTTTTGGGTCAGACGGTTGACTTGATCAATTCCCATGCTCCATTCAAACTACGCAAGTTTAATTTCTGTTCAAAAAAGATATCATTGATTCAAAAAATCTACTGTACCGATTTGCAATCATGCACATGAAACTTTAAGTTGTTTGTACATTTTAGCAGTTCCCATAATGTAATCGATATATGTAAAACAAAAATCAGTTGTGAGATAGCTGGAGAAGTGAGTTTCCTCCATCTCCTCTATGCCACACTGCGTCCCCACACAGCTCCCTTAGACTCGTTATTGAGTGGATCTCTTCTTCATATGGTGGTGGCTCTGCAAGATGCTCACCTTAAAAATAACTAACTACTCTACCTCATGGCGGCTACGACAATGGCATGCTCACCTTTTCAAGGATGCAGCGCTGGTCATTTACGAAAGTTGCAGTCGCTATCTTTTGGTTATATCTTGAAATTAGATGGGCTTACAAATCTCAAGCACCGATTCTATAGAGATAGAGATACCCCTCAATCCAATACGTATATTTTACACAAATCGAGCCATCATCTCAGCGAGCACACCAGCTCAGCCTCCTCCAATCCCATAAGATATCACCACAATGATCCACGCACGCAACTCCCCCAAGATCAATTTTATAATGACGCACCCTCAAAGTGGATCGGGAGCCTTTCGATGTTGTGGATGCACAACAAGAGTTTGCAGTCAAATCAACAAATCGGACTTACACAATGTTTAACACCACCTTATCTTGGGTTTACCACGAATCTCACACAGAATCCTCTACTCGCCTTTCTTTTTTTAAATAGCATTAACCTTCAACCATAGAATCAATTTATCATATTCCATGATAAAAATGGATTCTTGCACCAGGAGTAACTAGATCAACCTCCTGTCTCTGGGCTATCAATCATGCTAGCATAGGCAAAAAACACAGCCTTCGTATTATCTCATTGGACGCAATCACCCATCGACCAACAACTATACTCAGCTTCTACCACCTGAAGCTCTGATACCATGTTAAAAACTGAATCTATTAACTATTAACTAAATGGCTCTCCAGGTGAGATACTTGGAGAGTGTACAAACACTCCATACAAGCACTGACTATTGAGTCAGATGAGCCTCAAACATATAGGCTTTCCCAGTAATGGGATAGTTTCAACCACTCTGTAGATATTAGAATCTGATATCTAAGATTAGAGTCTCAATATTATCCTCATCAGAACAACCATCTGAGTCTAGCTTTCTCCATTACTTCCAACAAAATTAAGCTATATTCCCAGTGTTATCAGTTTTATTCGAAAGACCTAAAGAACAAGCTTGTAGGGAAGAATTGAATTCATATTATAATAAGCATGGATAAAGTAGAGGAGAGGATGTGTGCTTTCATAGGAACCAATAATGTTGGAATTCCAGTAAACTAGAGCGACTTGTATAGATGTGGTCTATAGGATTCTCCTTATGAAATAATTTCCATTAGAACATGGGAGTGCGATAATCCACAAATATCGTTGTATACATACTATGAATATATTGGTAGCCAATATAGGGTAGTCCATACCACTTCAAGTGGAAAAATGCACCTAGTGGCTTTTGCACAAGATGATGTAGTGAAAATAGTTCCCATGTTCAAAGTAAAATGGTGAAACATATCATGACAAGAGAATATAAGGATGGGTGCAATTTGCTTCATGTTGAGAATTTTCTACATATTTCCTTTCAAATTATCATCTTTCAGCTATTAAGGAGATAGCTGAACCAAAACTCTCTGTTATATAGACTTAGATAACAGTCATCAAAATGTGATAGCTTACATGCCCAAAGAGAATACAATTGGGGTGTATCAATTGATAAAGTCTCTATGAACTCTTCCATACTAGTCGAATAAGGGGGAGTTGTCTAGAATTTTTTTAAGTGCATTAGCTTGAAATTTTGGATTGCAAGAGATATGATGATTCATTGAAGTATTCAAACATTTTTTATGGATAATTGACTCGCATGTAGTATAATATATTCTAAAAAGGAGATATAGAGCATCGATTTATTCTCTACAATTTTAGAAAATATATGACCTTTGATATTCCATGATACTATTATCCGCAAGCTTTGCAATACTCATTATTTATGGTGCAAGATTGTTACATTTGCATGGGCAGAGTTTTCTAGGATTCTCGAAACATTATTATAATAAACACTAAAATAAATTATGTGATAATTCATTGTGTCAATAATTTATATCATTCATTCGCAAGAGTTTTGGGACCGTTGATATGCATGGTTTCTATTCCTTCAGGACGTAAATTATGAGGATGATTTTATAAAAGAGAAGGGTCTCGTCTGGATTTTTTTTTTTTAATAAAGGAGAAATTTGTTTGAAGAATCATATCATTTCTTCACAGAGTGACAATACCATGGACTATAACTTCCCATTTGATAGAGAGAACAAGAATACTTTATAATTATGTTGGAGTGTAAAGAACTTACATTATCAACATGATAGAGTAAGGTTGTCACTCTCTTTGAAAATGATGCAAGGATCCTTTCTATTGAGTGCAAGAAAGATGTTCGAGGATTCAATTGTAGAAGCAATGGAAAAAAATTTGTTAAAGCAAGAGCACGACCTAGATAAGAGGAAACTTGAAGATGCTAAAAGAAGGGACAAATATCTTGATAGAATTCTGATTATTCTTGACAAAGTTGAGAGAGGTGGCATCCCAAACATTATGCTGTCACTGTTACAAACAACCTCCAAATTTTTGCGTACACTAAAATTTTGGAGGCTACTATGGATCTTGCGATCAATTGTTCCATAGTCACTTCTTGGTTAGCTTATGCTTTTTGAGCTCCCTTCTTGGATTGGAAGTGTTGAATTGACTTTCTCACACATGCCCTTTCTATAAGAAGTGCATGAACAGATACATTTTCACAAGCTTGGACAAGAATAGCACATTCGATAAATACTTTGATTGTGTGATGTCCGATCCATGTTGACAGTGAGTGAGTAGTGGCAACAACAATTTCTCACATTATAGCTACGTTCGTCCTTCTATTTCAGTGAGTCTTGCAAACTATCGCTTCTACATACCTTTGTTTTCATGAGTATATATTTCATGTTTTTAGTTTCATTTTTTATTTCCTTCACTCTAACTAGTGTCGTTTTCATGTTATCCTTGCTATGGAATGTGTTACTTTCACTATCGTTCACATATCAGAAGATTCATTCGAACATTAGCAATTTAAATATTTTCAAATGTTAGATGTTGCACAATGAATGCATGCTTGTTCTCTTGATTTCAAGGGCTTATATTTGTTTGAATGAGATGATCTCACCATTTAAACATTAGTCTCACTCAATCCAAAATTATTAAACATTTTCGTACAAGTGTCGTCATGGTCGTCGCAACGTGTACCTTTTGGGTCACACTTGTCATAAAGTCATCTTAAGGTTGTCGTATTGGAAGAAATATGTTTTCAACATGTCCAAGTGATCTAAATTATTTTTTCATCTAAGTGTTTAAAGTGTGTGATCACAGGAAAGTCATATAACTATTCACACTTGTCTCTTTGGTCCCACACTTAGCCAATTTTCAAAAAATTCCCAGCAACCTAGCCTCCTATAGCTTTCCTAAACTGCGTGTTGCGTAGTTACAACTCTCAAGCTACATCCTTGTCCCTTAACACTACATAATTTTTAGTTCCTTCCTTCTAGAACTGTGCATTTCACAAATTCAGTTCTCAAGCTTGACCTTTCCTTCGAGTACTGCGGACTCAACAAATTCAATGCTCAAGCACTACATAATTTGTAGTTCCTTCCTTCTAGTAATGCGCACTTCAAAAATTTAGTTCTCAAGCCTGACCTTTCCTTCGAGTACTGCGTAATATCTAGCCTCAAGCTCATTCCTTGAGATCCTGATTTTCACAATTATGTAATGACATAGCCTCCTCTACCTCCCATAACTATGTGGTTTTCCCAAGCAGTGAAAATCCCCGCAACTGCGCACTTTGTCTCCCCAGTATTGTCTAAACTATGCATTCCATAGTCTCAAGGATGAATCCTTAGCTATGATCTCTTTAATTGCATGATTTCATAATCATATGACCTCATCTTCCCTCTAGAACTGTGCAATTTTTCAAGGCATTTAAAAATCCCTCAGCCTGTCACTGAGAGCTCATAGACTATGTATTTTTATTCCTTATTCAAGCTTGAACCATGCCTTGCATAATATAAAGGAGTAAGGTTCACCCCTATCTGCATGAGCTGTGTAATTGTATAGTTACCGAGCCTCTTTCCTAGGCTTTCATCCAATTTTGGCTCAGTCAGTGCAACAATGTGCACCATATTAGACTAGGGGTTGGATGCTCGATGAAGAAAAGATGCGAAGCTCCAACAACCCAAGGGTTTTTCAAGGTGCTCAATCCATTTATGCATTAAAAAATGTATTTAAAAAAAAAATTAATCCTCCCTGTAACCCCGTGAATAATTATTTACTATTACTATAGTTAAAAAATGTTGATGGGCTGAGATTGGAGAAAACTACAAATAGACATAACTATTGACATATTTTTTTCATTGTATTTGATTTTTATTTCATTATTTATTTTATTCCTTTGTATAATGATTATTCCTGAACCAATTTTGAAATCAAGACTAACAGAATCTCACACGTAGGTGGTTGGACAGTTATGGGTGAGGTAATTACCCACCCAAACTCCTCTGTTGGATGAATAAATACTTTCGGGAAAAATGACCAAGAGGGTATTGTCAACCTGAGGCAAGAGGAGGAAAAAGGAACAGGAAGAGAGATAGGTCAAAGACACTTGAGCAACAATAGACTCTAGATCAGGCTAGCCAACAGAGTCTCTCTGAGCCTGAGAGATCAGACTGCTAACCGAAGCTAAGTATGGTTATAATCAGATAGCTTCTAAAAGAGCATTCCAACTTTTTTCACTATTATGGGAACCATTCTTGGTCTGCAACAAGAAAGGAAAATTTTGGGGGCTAATATTCGCAGGTGGGCTAATTTTTCATGCTTTTTCCAAAAAAAATATTCGCCAACTTCCATTTTTTCTAAAATGATTCACCAAAATTTTATAGTAAACCATTATTTTACAGTAAAATTCACCAAAATATTATATTGAATAATATAAAATTGTTGGAAATGTAAATATTTCTACAAAAATATCATAAATTTTTTTACAATTTGCATATTAGGGAGTAGGAAGATTCGCCAAGGTTTCTAAAATTTAAGATAAAATTCCATCCTTATGGTTTTCCCTGGTAGAAGGCTCAGGGGGAGATATGGTAGTGATGGCTCATCTCACGGTTGGGTGGAACATTATTTGTCGAGTGGTTCGTGGATGAACATAAATTGACAGGAACTCAAATAGGCTCTAATGAGAAGTTTAGTGAATGATTCTTTTGTATTATTAAAGATAAATATTTTCAATAGTAAATCTTTGACTTGAAATATTTTTTAAATAGTGAAATCTTTTGACCTAGGGTTGATTATACAATAAACATAGTAAAAGGTATATTCTTTGAAAAAATAAAAATTCAGTAGAATTGTAGAAGGAAGAAAGTTATTGTGATGTAAATGGTAATAACACTCTGACGGAAAGATTAAAAAACCTTACTTCGGTGGTTCAGTGAGTATTGGTTGGGTAATAGACCTAGTTCTAATAGGGCGAGTCACACAAAAAATTATATTAAGTCTTTGGGAAGTTACATTAACAACAAGTGCATCTCGATAAAAATAAGGAGGGGTATAGAAATAATTCAATATATAAAATGAATTGTAGTTTTGAGTTAATGGTAGGAGAATATGAGATTTTCAAACCCCCAAGAAAATCATAAGGGGTATAATAAAAGATAAATTTTTAAAAAAATAGGGTTTGAGTGCTAATAGTGCAAAGGGAACCCTCCGGTTAATTAAAACTAACCATTTGTAATATGGTGTGAACTTGGGTTAGTATCCAGGCCAGCTAATCAAATAACACCCAAAGAACATTATGTGGATCTTTTTACTTTCTACATGTTGACTGAAACCAAACCCTAAAGGATTTATTAGAAAATGTATTTCCTTAACAAAACCCATGAAAACGAGAATAAAGGAAAAATGAGATTTTATATCTGTAAAGGTTGATATTAATAAATAGTTTGTATAATGCATGCATTTCAACAAACACCCAAAATCATAAGGGTTACCATACAAAACCATAACAACTTCTTCTAGAAACAAACTTCAAGGAATAATCTCTAAGTTATTGCAATATAACTAAATAATAATTACCATAAATTAACATATATTCCATATAGTTTAAAACTCTCTACATAAGAGAAATAGAGATGAGAGGGGATAGAAACCCTCTCTGTTGAAATTTATGCATATATAACAAGTGCAAAATTTAACATTTCATAAATTTTGAATCTATGAAGATTCTTGCTGTTGAGAGGAAAACATACCCTAGTTGTTATGACACATAAGACTTAATTAACTGCAATCAAATAGAATGCACTTGTCAGTTTCCATAAGAACCTGGAGAGGTATTTTAGAAATTTGGAAGTCAACAAGAAAGATTAATTGTTAGGAGGGAACCTAGTTGGTTGTTTAGAAAATGACATAGTTGAATGTCTCAGACATCGTTCCATACTTATATGTCACTAACACAGAGAATCGTGTTAATGAAGGGTTTTAGGGAAAAAGGAAAAATAAATGATGAATTCAACGCATTTTTCTAAAAATGTAGACACGAGCATGCTCACTTAGAAATTATGGGTTAAGTTCTCTACCTAAAGCTGAATCCTAAACACCATAAATAGGAAACTATTAGGACATTAAAATTTTATTCAAGTCACGAAAGAAAGAAATAAATAAATAAACCCTTATATCGTCGCGAAACATGGATGAAATCCATTGGAAGTTGTGTGTTGGCTAAAAACATTGGTACACCTACAAAAGGAGGTTACAATAGTCATATAACAAAAGAAAATTTTTTGGGAAGAAAGGACAACACGTCAAGAATTGAGTGTCAATAAAAAAATTAATCCTCAGAACGTTACCTGTAGGAAACACCTAATTCAAGAAAACTCGAGGATCCTTATGGTTGTCTCACAGAGGCAGAGATTTGTGGCTGAAAGGGAACAAATAAATGGAGGGACTGCAAGGACGGGCATTGAGAAATTTTCCTCTAACCGATTTTAGTTTCCATTATCATTTGATCTGAACCCTAAGAATCAACATACATGATCTGGTCACCTAGTACCCATACTGATGCCACCTCTAGCCTAAGGATTGTGGAAACATGAAATATAAAGTTCCATTGTGAAGTTTAATAAATGGTGACTAGTAGAACAAGACAACCTAGGTACATAATCAATCTATGTTGAAAACAAGTGAGTTTAGAGCTAGGTTAATAAATTTAGGTTAGAATAATGATGCAAATGTGAAAACTCTTTCACCAATAAGCAAGGTGGATTAACGAACAATTGATTTCATGTACCATTTGCAATATATAACTACATTAATACATGCCATAAACTGTAAAGAGACTTTCCTTTTATAAGGAACTATATTTCTTGATAAATTATAGTATGTTGCATGTAAAAGAATATAATTTTTTTTTTATTGTTGTGTTTGAATTCAACCTAGGGATCTGTTACAAGTGGTATCATAGATAATGGTTTTAACACTATGGCTTCTTTGGGTAATAAGGAAAATAAAAAAATCTGTTTGCGTTAAAAAAGATTCATAATGAGGAGAGTTTGGCATATACCACTAGCAAGGCCAAAAGTTGAAGCTCTTCCAATATTTCTAGCCTTAAAGGAAATAAAAGAAATAAAGTGGTGTTCCAGGGGGGATTCAAGAAAATGAAACCCCCAACATTTGATGGTGAGTAGGAGGAGGTTGTTGAAGCTTGACTTATTAATATGAATAAGAATTTGCAAAGCTACAAGTATGACCACAATTTGAAGGCTCGGATGGAAATTTATCTGCTACAAGGAAAAGCCACCTTACAGTGGGAAGAGATGAAGATAGTACGGAATATTGATGAATAGGAAGTCACTTGGGAACACTTCCAAAAACATTATAAGGATAAATATTTAACCGAACTCTTTTATGACAAGAAACATAGGAATTTCATGATCTGAGATTGGTGAAACTTACTATGAATGAATTTATAACAAAATTCACCTCATTAATAAGATACATTTCATATATACATGAAGAGAAAGTGAAAGTTCAATGATTTATTATTAGTTTACTGGCATTCATGAAGAAACGACTGGAATTTGATAACCCCAAAACTATGGATGATGTTATTAGAAAATTGATTATGTTATCATCAAATGATATAGAAGGGAGACAAAATTAAGAAGTGGATGGTGAAAAATGGGAAAAAAGTGGTACAAATTCCTAAAAGATTTAAATCCTAATATTTTTAAGGGTCTTACAAAAATGTGTAAAATAGGAATTCATGAAAGACTGAACAGAAACCTAAATCACATAATGAATTAAGGACTACATAACATTTTAATAACCTAAAATTGAAATAACAGCCAAGCCACCATTGTGGTGCGGTAATGTGGGGGAACAATTTACGTGAAAAACATCCCTTACGAAAGGGAGCATAACTAGTAGCTTAGATTCAAGAGGCGTCGACAGTATGAGAGGTAGTGAGAACTTTACCTAGAATTAATGTTGTGTTGGAAGACCACTAGGTGGAATACCAACCAACCATGATATAATTTGAAGGTAAAATATTTAACCATATTGTATCTTTTTTAATTGATCCATAGGTCATCTTGAGTTATATCAGCCCCGAGATAGTGGATAAATATCATTTTAAACAAGTTAAATGTAAAAACCCATGGATGGTAAGACTAGCGATGGGAGCTAAGAAAAGGGTGACAACAAAAATAAATGATTGTCCAGTAATGTTGACAAATTATTTAATAATTATTAATTTAAATATACTACCCCTAGGATCATATGATATTTTAATCGACGTGGATAGGTTGGAAAAATATTGGTCTCTTATAAATTTTAAGAATAAATAAATTAGTTATTTGAATGAGAACAGAGTGAGACAATAAGTGTAGGGTGTGAAGTGGCCTATGAATGTGAGGCCCATTACTACATCTCAAATGGAGAAATGTATCAGGAAGGGATGCCAAATTTATGTAGTTCAAGTAGGGTATACTAATCCTAAAGAGAAGACTGCCACCTTGGAGAATCTACCCATTGTACAAGACTTTGCAATTTTTTTCTCCAAGGACATATGTCGGCTATATCTGTTGAAAATGCAACAAGATGATGGAGCTTAGTGAAATGAAGTCGCCTTCACTAAGTGGGCCCGCAGGCTATTTTTGGCACAAAGTCTATTTTTAGATTATGTCTATTTTTAGACATATGGATCATGGTCTATGAGTTGCAGGATGCTATTTATGGATGATTGGTGAGTTGGTAAAAATAGATGGACCTCTGTTTTAGACATTGGGCAGTTCTATTTTGTTTATTAGAACTAAAAATGAAACAGATCAAATATTATTAACCCTTAATAATATTTAGACTATAAACATTATCTTTTCCTCTTGGAGCACTTCAGTTTGATGCTTGGATGTGGCACATGCAGTTGACAGAAGGAAATACGCTTTTCCTAAGGGTTAGTTGAGCTACTGCATGGTTGACTTTAGTTAGAACTCAAGTGGCAGAGTTTGGTGGAGTTGATGAGACAGTTGGTGGAGTTGTGTTCATTTTAACTTAGTTGAACTAGTTGTATTTAGTCTAACTGACAAATACACTAGTGATGAGTGGTGTGAATTAATTATTAATTAATTCGCTAATTATTAACTCATAAATCAACTAAAGAACACATCAGTTAACTGCAATGCATGGACAGTTCAATGGAGACCAGTGTTAGAGGTGGGTGAAAGGGTAAGTCTACTATCAGTTGTGACTATTGGCTGTGCGTGAGATTTGCACACACATTGATGGAGATTGCTAATAAGGATTGCACAGTTGAAGCCAGGTGGATTCGAACTTGGGATCTCATCATTAATCAACTTGGATTGCACAGTAGAGGCAGGCAGACTTGTGGAGGAGATTTGAACCTGTGACTTGTTCAAATCTGAGCTAGTTTTGTGTGTAACTTTTGGAGATAGTGATGAGAGCTGTGAGAGATTTGTGCTATGATTGTTACATGTTCTGTATCATTATAATATACAAATAGTTGGGGGTTTTCAGCTGTATGCTTTCCCCATTACATACTGTGTTTATGTGCGCATGCGACTGTTTCTATTTCCACATATTGATGATCAATTGTAGAAGAGGTTATGTATTATGCATGAAGCTTAAATAGTGTGTAATTAGGATAATCTCGGTGAATAATTCAGCAAATTATTCAAATTTCTACATGGTATCGGAGCGAAATTGATCATCGGATCTATTACAGTGATTACAATTTATTTCGGTAGACAGAGTCTGTAAGCGGGCCAGGTAGCCTCTGGATCCATCCTTTCTCTGAAAGGTGATATATCTAGTAAATGCCCCTACATTCGATCTCTGTTCTAGAAATACTTTGTTCTCATAGATCGGAAGCAGTTGAGTTTTGAGCTGGTGGAATTCGAATTTGCAGCAGAATTTGGAATTTCAATTTCCAGCAGTTTTCTTGGTGCCAGAGTTGAAATGTCTTTCAACGGATTGCTACTGGAATATGCCCTTGAGGGAAATTCGAATTATGTTGCATGGAAGGACAGAATGGAGGTGGTATTAGATGATAACGGGTTGAAGGATTTCATAGAAGCTGAGATTCCAAAGCCTACTGATGCTGCTCAAGGTGAGCCTTGGCAAAAGAAGATGGAAAAATGTCGAAGGATTCTGTTGGAGGGCGTGAAGGGTCACATTGTATCTAGCATGCATGGAAAAGCTTCTCCATACTTAATGTGGAAAGCGTTGACAGATTTATTCCAAAGCAAGAGCGACCAGAGGAAGTTGGCACTCAAGGATAAACTCAGACACATAAAGATGGAGAAAGGTGACAGTATGCCGAAGTACCTCACGAAGTTCATCCAATGTCGGGATGAGCTGGGAAGTGTGGGGGTGACTGTCGATGATAAGGAATTGGTGAGCTTGGCTCTCCTTGGTCTTCCGAAGAGTTGGCATGCCTATCAGGATTCTGTCAATGGTTGGGAGAAATTTCCAGGATGGGAGCGACTTTGGTCGGATCTTGTGCAAGAGGAGATAAGGCGGAATACCAGGGACGGATCTTCATCAAAGGAATGTGATGAAGAAAATTACACTTTGGCTGCCAAAGCAAAGAAGGGGAAGAGCAAGAAAGCTTCTCATTCTGGTGCAAAAGGCAAGAAGAAGGACATGTCCAAGGTGAAGTGCTTTCACTGTCACCAGCACGGACATTATGCCACAAATTGTCCGCAGAAGAAGAAAAATAAGCAGGCTATTGGATCTGTAGCGGGAGAGGCCTTAGCCTCGCAGTTTGAACTGGATTTTTCATTGATCGCATGCTTGGTCTCAAGTGTGATGGGATCAGTATGGTTCTTGGATAGTGGTGCGTCTTTTCACATGACTGGAGATCGAGATCTTTGTTTCAGATCTAGATGAGAAAGATCTTGGAGTGCACATCGAGATGGGCGATGATGGTAGATACAGTGCGACCGGTATCAGTACCATTTCCTTTAAGAGGGATTCTGGTAAACCCTTCGTATTGAAGGATGTGATGCATGTTCCAGGATTGAAGAAGAATCTTATATCTGTGGCGATGTTAGAAGATAAGGGGTACGATGTTGTCTTCAGCGAAGGAAAAGCCTTCCTACGCAGTAAGACAACTGGAGAGACCCGGAAGATAGGGGTTCGAGTCAAGAACCTTTATCAATTGCATGTAGATGGTGGTGCAGCAATGGCATGCAAGGCTGAAGGAGTGGTGATCCGGGATGATGGCGAGCTGTGGCACTGGAGATTGGGCCACCTTCACCATGGAGCCTTGAAGATACTGCAGCAGATTTCTACTGGGCTTCCTAAGGGCACTCTTGCACAGTCAGATCAGTGCAAGGGGTGTACCTTGGGAAAATTTGTGAAAGCCACCTTTCACGAGAAGGATAGTCGTGCCACGACGATCCTTGAAAGAATTCACACAGACGTGTGTGGACCTTTCTCAGTAGCTTCGACAGAAAAGCACAGGTACTATGTGATATTTGTTGATGATTTTTCTCGTAAGTGTTGGATCTTCTTCATGCAGAAGAAGAGCGAGACATACTCAAAGTTACGCGTGAGTTCAAGGCGGCGGTTGAGAAGGAATCGGGGAAGCATGTGAAGGCTCTTAGGAAGCGGCAATGGTGGTGAATTCATCTCTGCTGAATTCAAGGACTTTGCAACGCAGAAGGGAAGGGATTCGGAAGAGCTCATCGCACCCCATAACCATAGCAGAAGCACTGGGATTCAGCAATGGAAAACGAACGATCATGGGTCTTTGCACGGGCGATGTTGCATGATCGGGGCCTACACCTTCACTTTTGTGGGCGAGCATGCAATACTAGGTGTATGTGCGAGCGGGTTGTCCTCACAAGATACTTGGCATGAGTACACCCCGAGGAGGCGCGTTTTACGCGAGAGGCCTGATATTTCCCATTTGAGGATTTTTGGCTCAGCTGTCTACATGCATGTGACGAAGGATGCCAGGAAGAAGCTGGATCCGACTGCAAAGGTTGGAATATTTGTGGGGTACATTGATACGCCCCACAACTATCGTGTGTATTTTCCAGACAGTCACAAGATTGTTGTGCGACGAGATATCAAATTTTAGGAGGAGAAATCCATGCAGTGTTCGCTTGAGAGGGAGCCACACTTGCATGCATATGAGGAGCTATTAGTTCCTAAGGATGAGTCTCAGGATGTGGATCAACCACAAGATGAGGTTCATGGAGTGGAAGAGACCACTCATGCAGCGCCAACGATCAGAGGGCACAAGCGCACTACAGAAGTTGAGCGACTGGCTCAAGATGCAGAGAAGATTGTAGGACCACCTATAGCACAATGTAGACAGAGACAATCACCGGACCCGTACACTGGATACATGGCTCTTGTGAGCAAATGTGTCGTGACAGAGCCATCCTCTTTCGAGGAAGCTGTGGAGGACCCCGCATGGGTAGATACCATGGTGGAAGAGTATGATTCGATTGTCAGAAACAGTGCATGGAAGATTGTCCCAAGGCCGGAGGGGAAATCAGTGGTGGGTTCGCGATGGATCTACAAAGTGAAGAAGGTGGCTGACGGGAGGATGGAGAAGTACAAGGCAAGATTTGTTGCCCGAGGCTTCTCACAGATAGAGGGGATTGATTATGAGGAGACTTTTGCACCTGTCGCAAGGTACTCTTCCATACGGACGATCCTAGCTCTCTCAGCGCAGATGGGGTGGCACATCCATCAGATGGATGTGAAGACTGTGTTCCTCAACGGAGTCATTGAGGAGGAGGTGTACATAGAGCAGCCTGAAGGTTTTGAGATCTTTAGTAGTGAGTCGCATGTGTGCAGACTCAAGAAAGCACTGTACGGGTTGAAGCAAGCACCTCGTGCTTGGTACACACGGATAGACAGTTATTTCACCTGACTTGGATTCTCTAAGAGTGAGGCAGATCCTAACCTATACCAGATTGTGGTGGAGGGGAAGTTGCTGATCATTGTAATATATGTAGATGATCTGATTTTGATGGGTGATGAGCTGTTGATACTTTCATGCAAGGAGGATCTTGTAAGAGAGTTTTAGATGAAGGACTTGGGCCTCCTTCATTATTTTCTGGGATTGGAAATTTGGCAGCGCAGTGATGGACTGTTTGTTTCTCAGGGTAAGTATGCCCGAGAAATATTAGAGAAGTTCAACATGCATGGCTGCAAGCCTGTTGATACTCCTCTTCCTGGTGGTTGGAGGAAGGAGGATGCTACTTCAACGAAGGTAGTGGATGCCACGCCTATATCGACGGTTAATTGGGGTCTTATGTATACGAGTCGATACACGACCGATATATGCTATCTTGTTAACCGGTTTTCTGAAAGCTATGGTTAAGCCTACCAAGCTCTTACGGAAGGTAGGCAAAGCATCTCTGTGTGCGTTATCTTAGAGGCACATCGGGGATATGGCTTGTGGTACGGGCAATTTGGATGGTGGTATGCGGCTACGGATGCAGATTGGGCAGGGAGCCCAATGGATAGAAAGAGCACATCTGGAGGGATCTTCAGTATCGGGTCGACAACAGTTTCTTGGTACAGCAGGAAGCAGAGATCCGTGGCACTCAGTTCAGCAGAGGCTGAGTATATGGCAGCAAGCTTGGCTGCATGCGAGGCCATATGGATGAGGAAGATCCTGGTCGGGTTGTTCGGGTCACACTTGGAGCCTAATGTGATTTATTGTGATAACCAGAGTTGCATTAAACTCTCGGCTAATCCAGTATTTCATGATAGATCCAAACACATCGACATTAGGTACCATCATATCAGAGATTGTGTGCAGCGGAGAATCATGTTACTTTCATACATTCCCACGGAGGATCGGGATGTTGATATCTTGACGAAGGCGCTCACCAGGAGAAAATTCGAATACCAAAGAGGTAGGATAGGGGTTGCAGATAATCCATATCTTGTTGAGAGGGAGTGTTGAAAATGCAACAAGATGATGGAGCTTAGTGAAAAGAAGTCGCCTTCACTAAGTGGGCCCGCAGGCTATTTTTGGCGCAAAGTCTATTTTTAGATTATGTCTATTTTTAGACATATGGATCATGGTCTATGAGTTGCAGGATGCTATTTATGGATGATTGGTCGAGTTGGTAAAAATAGATGGACCTCTATTTTTAGACATTGGACAGTTTCTATTTTTAGACTGCCGGGCTAAAAATAGAAAGGTCAAATATTATTAACCCTTAATAATATTTAGACTATAAACATTATCTTATCCTCTTGGAGCACTTCAGTTTGATGCTTGGATGTGGCACATGCAGCTGACAGAAGGAAATACGCTTTTCATAAGGGTTAGTTGAGCTATTGCATGGTTGACTTCAGTTAGAACTCATGTGGCAGAGTTTGGTGGAGTTGATGAGACAGTTGGTGGAGTTGTGTTCGGTTTAACTTAGTTGAACTAGTTGTATTTAGTCTAACCGAAAAATACACTAGTGATGAGTGGTGTGAATTAATTATTAATTAATTCACTAATTATTAACTCATAAATCAACTAAAGAACACATCAGTTAACTGCAATGCATGGACAGTTCAGTGGAGACCATTGTTAGAGGTGGGTGAAAGGGTGAGTGTGGCTATCAGTTGTGACTATGGATGTGCATGAGATTTGCACACACATTGATGGATATTGCCAATGAGGATTGCGCATTTGGAGCTAGTGGGATTCGAACTTGGATCTCATCATTAATCAACTTGGATTGCGCAGTAGAGGCAGGCAGACTTGTGGAGGAGATTTGAACCTGTGACTTGTTCAGATCTGAGCTAGTTTTGTGTGTAACTTTTGGAGATAGTACTGAGTACTTGTGAGGAGTATTGTACTATGATTGTTACATGTTCTCTATCATTATAATATACAGATAGTTGGGGGTTTTCAGCTATCAGCTTTCCCCATTACATACTGTGTTTATGTGTGCTTGACTATTGTGTTTATGTGCGCATGCGACTGTTTCTATTTCCGCATATTGATGATCAATTGTAGAAGAGGTTATGTATTATGCATGAAGCCTAAATACTGTGTAATCAGGATAATCTTGGTGAATAATTCAGCAAATTATTCAAATTTCTACAATATCCTAACAGAGAAATATACTTCAGTATTAAAATTGTTCCTATAGTTGACCTCATATATATGGCACCGTATCAAATGGCTATTCCAAATCTAACTGAATCAAAAGTGAAACTACAAGAATTATTAGATACGAAATAAATTCACCAAAGTGCATCACCTTGGGGAGTTGTAGTTCTTTTCTTAAAAAAAAATTGCATTCTAAGAATGTGTATTGATTATAGATA